>CM074191.1:49440319-49523490 GCA_037179385.1 Holothuria scabra
GGAGCTAGGTATTTCGGTCAGAGGTGGCGAAAAAGGTCTGCAGGGGCGCTTCGATGGAGTAAATACCTCTGCCTCAGCACGATCGATGCCACTTTCCATTTGATTTTCCGCACCTGGTAGAAGAATACTTTGCCATTTCTCCTACGCAAATTTTGTTTAAATTTTCTATACATGGGCCCCCGCAGAAGCTCCGTGCCTCCGTGAGTTGTCGCGGAGTGCAAGAAAAGTTTGGCCCAAAATTCCTACCAGGTAACTGAAAATGGCATTTATAAAGCCTATTTACCGCATATAAATTGGGAAAACACTGAGTGAACTGTTAGGAAATGTCGATGTTAATTGTTCTTTTTTTTTCGTTTCTTTCAGGTTTTTTATTTTTCAGGGGAGGGCAAGTCCCCCCTTGCCCCTACCTGCGGACGCCCGTGTTTCTTTCCCCCTCTAGTATAAAGGCGGTCATTACATTTTGTATTATTGTCAGGCTGTCGGGTCTCGATTTAAGTTTCTAATGTAATAATGGGCTACTTTGTGAAAATAAAGATAAAACCTGCTAGATCTTACAGGGGGAAAAAGTTATGGAAATTAATGAACCGTAAGGTGTTCATTTTTGGTATCTGGAAATCAAGATAATTACACGAAGAAAAATTAATTGACGTAATTTACATCATGTGACCACTCTGAAATAGCCATCAATTGCAAGAAATAGCCAAAGACAAAAGGTCTGCTTGGCTCTCTAGATACCGAATTCATACTAAATAAAAGTAGCCTAAACCTGGGTTAATTAGATGCAATTTTCTGGCTTTTGAGACTACGAAAGTACAGAAATAAGCATTTCATGTGATTATCGTGCAGTGTGAAAAATAGCCATTTATAATGAGAATGGTCACTCGATTAAAGCAAAATGGAAACCGCTCATTCAAACTCTTAAACCATTACCACTATGATGACAATTTTATTTTATTTTAACCTGAATGTTCCCTTCAAATGGTTTTGAAAAATATTGTGGAAGCTATTTTGGTATCTTTATAAACTCTTTTTATTGTCTATGTTGACAATTACCCCCGACAACAAGAGGGCTATTTGCGCTAAAATCATTGTTGCGCCCTTTGCAAAATATTTTATTGGCCGGGAGGGTGAATTTCATGTCAGTCAGTGTATTTTATAGGCTAACGATCATGCTTGGTGTGAAAGCTTTTAACTTAGCATTTTCATTAGAATAAAGTGCAGATAGCCTAGAACAGTTACTGGTGGCTGTTTGAACATTTTGTTATCTGGACCTTAAAACAACGCTTTTAAATTATGTTTTTGTCCATAATGGTGCAAGAGTAAAATATGTTAAAAACCTAAAAAGGGCGCCGACAGACGATTTTGGTCCATCGGGGGGGGGGGGGGGGGTTCGACCGCCCCCTGACCATATGGCAGTTCCGCCACTGCTTGCGACCTCATCATGCTATTTACTGTCTTTCTCTTCAAGAAATAATAATGGACTGCAAAGAAGTACCTGCGAGTAACAGAGATGAACGGTCAGTCTCTGGGTGCTAGTTACAACCATGATGAATCGTTCATTCGTATTTTTTGAAACATTCTCCTTTGCCTTCTTAAATGTTATCCCCTCAGAAAGGTTAATGAAACATACTTAATACATATTTGATGTAGTCGGGTCGTATCTGATATTAATTGATTGACAGTACCCTACCAGATATACCAAATTCCCCCAAAGGTTACGGAACACGTTGGGTTAGTTAACAGAACCGCCAAGGGTATGTGTTAACTGCTTTTCACGCAATGTAAACGAAATGAAAGCATGGATCACTTGAGGCCAGTTACAAACTCAGATACTAGTTACACCACAAACCTCACGGTACTTTTTTTACTTTACACATGTTACTATTGAAAGGTAAAGTTTACTGACTCGAAATATAAACACTTTTAATAGTTAATTCAATAAATGACTTAACTTAATGAATTTACCTTTAAAAAGACAACCGTTTGATGCATGTGTTCTAGCCTCTTGTCTTCTTTCAATCAGTTTGCTTATGACAAGGAACATACCATGTCGGCAAAAAATTTGGTTGAAATCCTGACTGATCGACTTAGTAGGACAACGCAATTATTCCGAAGAAAACGATTAAATTAAGAAAAGATTCAAATAAAATAGAAGCACAGTTGATGCTTTAAAGTATTTGATTCATGCAGTTATATACAAAAGACGGGCTCTTTTAGAAGGCTATCGTGTCTCAATCGATGAGTATACCTTCTGTTTATAAGTGGATGAAATGACTGTTAACAGTTTTTATGCTACATGAGAGGGCTACATATGCACAAATGCACTTTGTTGGTGTTTAAACTACAATGAGAAAGGTTTTAAACAAGTGGCAATTAGCACATTATGTTAGCATCTATTGTTTCACAGAACAATACGAACAAAACTAAATAACTTGAGCTGTCAATTATCAGTTACAGTTGTCAATTCAATTAGGACTACGTCGGGTCATGACATTATCCCCTTGCATGCAGGGTTTACAATACCTGAGGTCACCAATTATAATAATGCATTATTGTGCAACATCCACGCTCTATTCACGTTCAGTTGACCGACCACATTTTGCAGAGATAAGCAGCAACATAGTTAAGGATCATCTAGTGGCTTTTAAAGGTTAATTTTTAAGCGTTATTTTGACTATAGAAAAGTACAGGTCATGAAATGAAGCAGTAACATGGAAAGCAAAATGTGATGTCAAGTACACAAACGAGGTAATAAAACATTCTTTTAGGAGCATCGCGCGTTTTTCTCACGCGGATTAAGTTTTTAAAAACCAGTGGCAGCTACAAGTGGATATTGTCCCCCCTTTTAACCGTCTTTTTGTACAATTGAGGTCAGACACACACTTGTCTTTATAATATAGAAAAGATAAGGAGAACACAAGGTAACTGGAAAAGTTGTTGTGACATTTTTTCTAGTACAAATACCTTTAAAAACAGTAACAGGGAGGCCCCAGGAAACCATATTAAACCAGTGTCAAACATCAAACGGAGAGTTTAAAGTTGTAACCGTCAGAATTTCAGCACATTGATGATGCAGCGAAAGACACTTTTGAATTATTCATGGTGAAGGGAGTGGTGTATGGCTACCAAGGTTTCCTCTCTCCCACTTGTAGGCTAAATTAGATGTATACCTCATGGTGGGATAAGATGAAATAAAGTGATGAATAAGAGCTAAGTTATTGCCTGGTCGAGATCCGAACTTAAGTTACATCTCCTGTTCTTACGGAGGGAAGTAGAGAAGGGGGAAGTGAGTGTTGATTTGTTAATCATTGACCGTAGTGAGTTCGAAGCCAGAACCATATGGTTACATAATTTGTTCATCTTTGAAAGCTTTAATGAAGCATGGCAGGTAAAAGTCTTAACATCTTCCGCGCCTCGTTTCAAATATACATATTTGACTCTTGCAGGAAGATTTTTTTTGCATTCTACTTAGACTAAACTTTCAAGAAATATGTCATTGTAGTGCAGGGTAACTATATACATATGAAACAACTTTTCCATCACTTTATTTGAAACGTTTAATAAAGCAAACGTCTCTTGGCCTTGGTCCACTTAGCAGTACGAGCAGGAACAACCTAAACGTAACATACTTTTAAATCAAACTACACCATCGTACACAAAGACGAATGCATACGAATGGAAACCTAACGTTAAAAAGAAGAAGTGTTTTTTTTTTTTTAGCATATTGAGAATCTAACTAGAATAACGCCTTGTAACAATATTATCTAGGATAATACCTGAAGTAACAATGCAACACCAGAAGAATTGTTCCAGACATTTTAATGCTTATTTACGAAGGGAGCGTCAGTCACATTCCACCTTGTGGAATTTGTGACCATTATCCATGACGAAAGCGGTGTCTATAGTGCTGTTAAATTGCCAATTTAACTTCAAAAAAGGAAGTTCCTATGTATTCCTTCCGAAGCAAAGGTGAAAAAGTTTGGATAAATACTGGTTAACGGTAGCCTTGTTTAACATCTCACCCAACGTTAAAGGGCAGGAGCAGTCATTCCATGTTGAAAAAGTGTAGTAGACTGTGCAGTGTCATGATTGGCTGTTGGGAGTCATGTGACAATGTATTTTCTCTTCAAATGTGAAATTTGGCAGAAATAACTGCTTGGTTTACCTTGAATATGCAATAGTAACGTCTTAAAAAGTTTTAAAAGATGCTTTGAAGAGAAATAAGATGAAAATTGAGTAATTAAGCTTTTTCTTCAAAATAATTTTGGGGGACTGCTCTTTACCTTCAATAAATTGGGATGAGCAACAATTATTATAAACGCACGTGGAGGACCTTGAATAGAGAATCTCCATTCGCTTACTGAAAGAAGTATCAAATTTGAAATAAGTCCTTGGCGAATAAACTTAGCACAAGTACTTCAAAATTTTTCTCAGATCGACTTAAAATGAATGAAGGGAAATTTTCATTTTCACAGTTGTATTCTGATCTATTCCGTCCAAAACAAAACGTTTGTTTCCTCCGGTAAACCTGTTAGTTAGAAGGGCGGTTTTCTGAAGCCCGACAAAAAGGAGTAGCTGTGATCTTAACCCCGAAGAATTGCCTTAGTGCATTTTTATAACCTGTTTTAAAAAAAGAATAATAGTCTAAACTTTCTTAATAAGGTGGATTGCTTTAATTACTGCTTTCATATTAGGGAAAGCGACCACTAACTGTCCAATCAGAGAACAGAATTTTTTTTATCGCGATGACCATACAATCTAACACTACGGGGTATCGTTTTTCATTGTCGTAGGGACTGGGAAGCATTTGCGCATTTACAGTAATAAATCCACAAGCAGAAACGAT
The DNA here is from genome assembly GCA_037179385.1 of Holothuria scabra. Lineage (NCBI taxonomy): Eukaryota > Metazoa > Echinodermata > Holothuroidea > Aspidochirotida > Holothuriidae > Holothuria > Holothuria scabra. Next base: position 49,445,166 of record CM074191.1, read on the forward strand.
ACCAATTCTAGTTGCTTGGCTCGTGGGGAGGGGGGAGGGGGATGTCGTGATTGGGGGGAAAGGGAGTTGTGAAAGAAAGGGTCTGTGGTACTAACTTGATACAGGAAATCTTGAAAGCTTCTGCTGGTACAAAAAATATGTTAAATGATTTTGATCTCCTACAAGGGAGGAGAAAATCATCGTATTTCGATCATGATAATGTCCAGACACGACATTTTGTGTGCGTTACGCACTTCATGTAAAAATAAGGCGCTTAAAGCAACATAAATTTATTTGTGAACTTACACAAGTTACTCGCTGAAACAGTGCTCGGTGTGAAAATTGACATGCAATGAATGAAACATTGGAATCACTTTGAAAATTTTTTAACTGCAGAGCAGTTACTAACAGGATGATGGACAATTTACATGTTGAATAAAACCCAGCGTGAATCGCCATTATATTTTGTTACATGTCATGTCACATTATTCCATATACAATGTCATGTCATACCATACCACGTCACAGCATATCATATAATACCTCACTACATTACATAACATTACATCACTTCTAACTTAACCTAACCTACATCACATCATTTCAAATTATATCATAATACTGTATTGGGTAGGAAGGTATACCCTTAACTACTAGAGAAATTGTGCTCTCAAAACTTAGTTGTATATTTTCCCGTATTAAACGAATTGATATCACTTTAATTCATTCATTTAGATTTAGATGTACAGTGTCCAAGTGTTTTACTAAATAAAATTTGACACACATTTACTGTAACGTGCTTCATGCGGGACACCGACAACGCAGGCTATAATAAGTAATAATAAACCCTTCTGAAATGCTTTGCCTATTTTGTAGGTTATGAAATTCATTTAGTGACATTTCAGTGCACAGCGTAAACCAAACCCGAAAGAGGATTTCGAAAATAATTCACAAGCATTTTAATATGAAGAAACTTAAAACAAGCTTATTGTTTGGCATGACGAATCAATTCAACTCAATTTCAGTTCGCCGAAGAATTAAATTTTATTTAATATAATAATATTTTCTACTCGGTATATTTGCTTTAGTCGGCCCTTGTTTTTCATCAGGATCATCTATTTCTCTAGAGACGTGAGAGAATTCGGTTACTGCGTATGGGGAAGCTAGTGGGGGAGCTACATCTTGTTGCAATGAAGACTTGTGAATATTTGTATTATATTTATGCAATCTAGGTTCCCCCGTTTTGTTGATGTTTTCCCTGGTTCCCTGAAAATGACCTCTTAAAAGAGTCATTCCTCTTCTATATAGAAAACTGCGAAATGTTTGTTCTATATGATTTCTGATTTCCACGTCATTTTTTCTTCTTGGTGGAACGACACTGTCACAAGAGAAGAAAACGTTTTTGAGAAAATTATTTCATTTGCTGCATTTGTAATGGGTATGCGCAGAACGCTTAGCATATCTTTGGTTTTGACACTAGGGATTTAACCAGATGTCTCTATTAGTCAGTGCCATAGACATTTCTGCAATGGTCAACATAAAAAGGAGCGGGAACAGCGTGTTTTGATCGAAAGCAACTAGCCTCCTAAGCAACTGTGTTAGGATAACGAGTGGGTAATTTATCGTACCAAATAATCTACCTGAACGCTATTAAAACTGTCTATGGTGTTTACGAGATACGAGCTCACGTAAAGGATGAAAGTAAAGCGCCTATTCTTGATAACGAAGTCGTATCATTGAAGAATATTGGAAGTCACAAACTTCTACTGGGCAAGGTTTCCTTTGTAGAGGTAGACATCAAGACCATGGGTGATTTCCTTTTTATATGTAATTTCATGTCAGTTCCCTGTTTCGTTGACGTTTTCCTCGCTTTCTCGAAATGACCTCCTAAATGTTCCATCCCTCTTAGACTAAAAAAAGTTACGACATGCTTTTCTCTATTTTATTCCTGATGCTCTGATCCTTTCTTGTAACCAAGACTTAGAGGTTATCTAGTTCTATTTATTCCCCTGCCTAAGTCACCTCGAAAACCCGTTGCCATGACAAAAACTTACGCGTCTAAACTATTATGCTGTAGAGGTTTGTGTTTCCTAATATTCTCCTACTACACGACTTCGCAATCAATTAATGGACTTTTCTAGTCGTTTACGTCGTCATATATAATAAACACCATAAAAACTCTGTTTAAAAGATTACTAGGTTAGTTTTGTTCTTTATAAGTAGTTTATATGCACTAGTTTCTTTGAAAATATCGGCCTCTGAGGTCTCCAGATGCAAAACTGATGCTACATTTGAAATTCAGGTGTAATACATTTTACAGTAATCACTTGTTTTGTATGTTTTAGTGATTTATTTTTCAAAATTTGGATGGGATGGATTCAACTCTAAGGCCCTCAATTTAGCTACACTTTGAATATATAGAAGAAGCAATGTGCAAAGAATCAGCTGTGGTTTAATCAGGGAGTAGCAAACACCACCCTGGTTAAATTGTTACCTCGGTGAGTTCTTTATTCATGCATGTTCCTTCTTACTTTTTGTTACATCTTCCTTCTCTGGATGATTACTTCTTATTGATTTAAGGAGGTAGTGAAGCTCACTACACCCACACTTGAGTTAGTCATGATTCATGTCTGATTAATCAATTGACAGTAACAGATATAGTAAGAGACACAAAAGTTACGTAACATTTTTGGGGTTAGCTAACAAGTTAGTCAAGCATGTGTTAATTGCTTTTCAGTGTGAACATAATGAAAGCATAGCTCACTTGAGGGCACAAATCATGTAAAAAACTAAGATATCAGTTACACTCCACACCGCATTTGATCTACTGGGGTGTCTTTGTTGTTTTTCTCAAGAGGCATCCTCACGGCATGTGGAGAGGGATCTCGAATTAGGTAATTATTTAAACTTTTGGTTAAATATATATAGGTTTAAAATGGAAACGAACGCGGCTGTTGGCGATTTTCAAGTAGTAATTGAATTTATTCCAACCGCCGCAAGGTTAATCCATGTTTCAGACACAGGCGGGACTCCACACCGCTTGTTATGTCAATCACATGCAAACCACAACACATTTGTCTTGCAATAAAATTCACTCTTTGAACAGCTTCTGTGTAGTGAGAGCTGATGTGGAAATAACGTCTTACCAATCAAAAGTAACTTTTTTCTGCAAAGTCTCACAATCACTCTAGAATATTACATCAGGTAAAGTGTTTTGGATGCACTGGCAGCCTAAATAAGTGAAAGTTAGAGTTGCTATCTTCTTTTGTATCTAATATGAACTGAGTGCAGAATTTTGTCGAGTCCATCAAATACTAAAGAGTTGGGCGCTAAGTGTAGTGGAAGACTAAGATTCTATGTCGGTTCTTATTTGAATCACGTAAATGCCCTACAAGCGTAATAAACATGTTAGTTTGAAGTTTTTATAGGTGCAATAAATCACTGGTGAGGCACAGTTCTGGGGACATTTTATTGGCGTTTTATGATGTTATCGGAGCGCCACCTTCATTTGGCGCCAAGAGCACCGAGAAAATGTTTGCTAAGAAGCCTCCCAGATTGCAGGAAAAGGCACTTGTCGGGCCTTGTTAAACGCATCCAGACATTCTTTTTTTGAGCTCCCGTGTTCCAAAACTTTCTCTTTCGGAAATAAATATGAATTAGAAAATTTATCTGGTTAAGTTGTTGCAGGCCGGGAAAATTGGGGACTCCATTCATTCGCGTTACTTTACAAGGTGTTCGCTCTTTGCACTCTAAGCTTTCGAACTCTTTCCACTGGACTGGGATGGGACTATAAACTTTTCAAACTGTTTTGCCGTCTTGGAAGCAGAAAAAGAACTCTTAAGCTACGTTCACACTCTTGTGGCAACGGTAAAGACAAGGGCAACGACAAACGCTTTTTAAATAAAAGGTACACACAAATACATTGCCAGCGTTGGCCGAATCCATGGACAATAAAATATTGAAACGCAAGAAGGTTGAGTTGGCCTATACGTGCGTGTCCTTTCCATGTGTACAATAAAAAGATACGCTTTTAGCAGATAGTTGTCCCTGACAACGTGAAACATTGTTTGTAAAATTAATTCCGGTAATTGGGCAACATGTCTCCAAACTGAATGTAAAATATTTTTCAGTGCCATGACACAAACCGTTCAACTCCATGTAGTACCATAAATAATATTTTAAAAGCTTGTCTTTGTCTTTGTTCCTAATAGATTACATAAATCATTTGTCCATTTTGTCCATTTTCTTTTGGGGGGGGGGGGACACTAAAACCATCCTAGCCCCACACACCCCAGTTGAACAGCCCCTGCGATAGAGGTTCTAGGACAAGGAAAAATGAATCAGCCAGACTAACCAGCTCTCAAAAAGTAACTTTAGGAAAATAATGGCTCACCAGTAGATAGACAAGACGAGGCCGCTTCCCATGATGAATCCAATTGAAAAAGAACCAAACACAACGAGGAACAATGTTGATCTCTCTAAGCGCTCTGAAAAGAATTTTGATTTATCCGTAACAACTTGAAGCTTTGACGAATATCGATGATATAGTAATTAATCCTTCATTAGCAATTTATGTTTTGCCTTATGTATCTTTAAATCGCAAAGATTTTATCATTGTTACACACATTCCAAGATAGTAAATGACAAAACACCAAAACATAAGAACTGTAAACTAAAAGCTACCTTGGCTTTTTGATTGTCCTTCTGTGTGTTTTGGGATACCATTCCCCCCACAGAAATCCACTCACACAAGAACAAACCCACACATGTTTGTATAAGCAGAACCATCAATTTTTAAGTGAATACCAACAATCGCTTAGCCAGGATTTTAAGATTCGAAGGCAAGAAAATACGAAAAATTTGTATATGCAGAGCAACCCCGTTTTAAAGGACCACTCATTTAAAGCGGCTCATTTAGCTGGTTAATGAAGTTCAACATTTTTTTCCAAACCTGTTAAGTTTTCTTCACATACTAATGGCAAATGGTCAAACTTAAACAATCCCCGTATACTACGTACAGATGACTGTTGAACGAATGAGTACTTGAGGTTCAATTCGGTTTTCAAAAATTCGTGACCAGTCACTTTTTCAAAATAGCACAAAACTGTTGCAACTCAGAGCACCATTTAGCTTTTCCCTTACCTATTGGATGGGAAACTTGGCTTAATATTATGCCCTCAAGTCATTATCTTGCTGCATTTATTTCAACAGTTTCCCCTTTCTAGACTGTCTAACTCGAACATCATGCTTATGGATTTGGATTATGGGAGTGTTTCCGCAAAAAGATAAATTGGACCATGGCCGTTTAGGACCCTTTGTCTCAGAGGGGCCATGACCTTTTGCTCGACTCCAGATAGCCAACCAAGGCACTATCTTTGTCTGAATAAGGTACCGCAGTCTGCCCGATTTAGCAACGTTTTGGTCAACTTGGGGCTGCGGTCCACGCGCCCCGTCTCGTACGGCCATTGCTTGGACTAAAGGGGTATACAGAGCTACATATTGGCTACGTTCTGCTCAATGGAATTGCCTATAAAAGAATCAACTAAGTCAGGATATAAGAGCGTCTTATTTAGTTAATGAAATTATAAAAAAAATAAATAGACCTGATGGGAAAAGTGTGAAGTTTTTGTGGCAGTTATGGATTAAGTTGGCTTTTACTGAATGAAGACCATGGAGATAACTGTTTGCTGGGTGGGCCAATAAAACTGTATGCATTCGTAAACAGCGTGTGTCTTAATTTGACCTTGTGACCTCTAGCCGGAAATTTCCCAACCACTGTAATATAGCGTAATTGTACCAGTTGGTAGGTTAAGCTGTTATCGTGTGATTATAATTACAGTTACATCAAACATAGCAACTAAGTTCAAACATATACTTACTGTCGTTTGTAGTATCTTCCCTGGTGCTGGGGAAAGTATATTGGTTGTCGCTCGTGTTACTGGGAAACGTCCATTCACCAACGGATGTAATTACTTGCAAGGAAGTGGGAAATAGTTTTACTTAAAAAATGTCATATGCGAAGAGAGATTTTTATATTCTGTCTCTTCGAGTAAGCATTTTGCGTTGTATTTGAGTCGCAAATATGATAACCTTCCCCTCATCAATCCAGTAACGCTTGAAATATTTTACCAATTGTTCACCTGGCGCATACTTGTATATACACATGAATGAAAGTTTTAAACTATAAGAACTGCCACTGAGTTGGTCGAAAGTGAAAGTTGATAACATGTGATGAACGTTAATCAATTATTGTATTATGGTCAAAGAGTTTTGACACAAGATCGAAGTAGCGGTAAGCAACGATATCTTTCGTACCAAAATATTTTACTCCAAGGAAGCTATATTTATCATCCCAGACAATTCCAATTCTGCCAAATTCCTTGCTTCTAGCCCCTCTCTCAATTGTCCAGAACGTATTCTCATTAATGACTTCATGCCGGGCTAAAAACGAGATCATTTGACCATTTTTGACCAAAAGAACTGAAGGATGTTCCCAAGTTTTAATTTAAAATAGTAGGGTTTATTACCTAGTAGGTTAACGACTAATGTAGACAACATTTCGGAATATAGGCAATGGTAGGCTGTTAAGATATAAAACGAAGCCTACAAAACTACTTTGTCCACCAAAGGTTGCTTTTAGCTTGAGGTCATCTTGGCTTGGCTAAAGTTACAACTTAAGACCATAAAAAATTACCTTTTGATGGGGCGACTTTACTCAATACGGTGGAAGATTGTGTTCGCAGTGTTGTTGGTGCTACGTGAAAAGAAAACCAAGATACATCATAAAGAAATTGTGGTGAACAAACGAGTAGATTATTATTTACGTTGATTCTTTACTGTAAATCGAACATAGTTCCAAACGTCTGCGACTAAAATTTTCATGCAAGTTGTTTAGATATGAAGAATAATCACAATGTATCGACCGCTTTGATAAAAAGGTAGATACCGTTCAAGTTGTCCTAGTGCAAATCAGATGTCACCTTGAATGGCAAAAGCAGTCACTCCAAAGATATTTCAAACGGACAACAAGATCTCACAGATTTCCTCTTTTGACGCTTCTCAAATATCTTGCATTATATTGCAACACTTAAACAAATGACAGTTTTAAATTAAACCAAAGAGTTACCCCCTCAAAAGTTCATTATTTAGTAAGCTATTAAGTAAAAAGTTACGTGGATTCCAAGGACTAAACCTATCCCGAAAAAGTACAAGTGAATATGTGATGTATCGAATGTTTTTTGGGAATTCCCAATGAAACTGAGCAGTAGCAAACTTTGTGTTTATTTCTTTTAAAAGAAAGGAAAAGATGTCTCTTGGAAACTCTGAGATATTAGGGGAATAAATGTAGTTACGTTTGACAATTATATTCAATCTCGTTTTCATAAACGCAAGTGCTATCTATCTGCAATCACAGACAGGCTCCATTCATCATTTTGAAGTTAGCCAAATGTTTGTCCCCAAAATAGAAAGAATTTCGATTAATATTTTGGAAACATGTCTTTATTTTGTTAGAATGGTTCACATTTTTGAATCCCAAATTCAGATAGTATAAAGCATCCGGTCTGTTTTAGAGGAAGGTACAACAAACCAAATACTTACATGCTGTTGGGAAACTGGAAAAGTTGTAACCGGTCATAAACCTTGGATTAATTGAAGTTGCACTTGGTTGTGTTTTTTCTGCAATGGAAGTAAATCCTAGGGCATTCAAATGGTCTATGTTCAAAACCTATGTTTGTACAGAAACTTTAATGCATAGAAAAAAATTATCTTGTTTGACTGTTAAAATAGGATGCTCCGAAGATATTTCGTGCACTATAAAAACTATAGACATAATTCGTCATCTACGTTTCAGTGGTTTAGTCATAATTTCTTAATTGGTTGTTTCCATTGTTTTTTTAACGATGGTATTCATTGTTAGAGTAAGGGATTATGATAAAAACTAAGATCATTGATAGTCAGTTTGGAAATTTCTTGTTAAACAATACGCATCGCCCCCTTTAATCTCTTAGTTAATTTTAATTTTTTGAAAACTTCTACTCAACTGCATGTTGCGTTCGGAGGTGATGAGTTCTCAAAGAAAATGTAAAACCACAGCAACACTTTGCATTATTGAAAATTTGTGATGTCATAGCGCCAGATTAATTGAACATGTTTTATTTTTTTCCATAATGTTCACACTTACAAATAAATAAAAATGTGCAGACACTCATAAAGCTTCGAGGTTTAGGCCCACACATTTTAAGTAGAACCTCTAACTAACATTATTTAATATTTCACTGGTGTGAAATTTTGAGGTCAAATTAATTACTCAAATTTCAAAGAATTACAAAGATTTGGAAGTAATTCACAGACATAACATAACATTTTGTAATCATGAAGCAACTGAAAGTCTGTTCTCCACAAAGATAACATATCTTTTAGCAGGAATAGTTTAAGTTAGGAAGAAACTATATGTCTGCGTTTGAATAGCGATTACATTAAAGTACTCTGTGTTCTTTGAGATCCTATGAAAGTGACATCGGAATATTTCTTTAAAAATGGTGCAGAGTTAACTAATGAAGAGAATGAATCATACCTGTTAGAGCACTGGTGATAACCACAAAAACAAGATTAGAAAACATCTTTCAAAATCACGGCTTCGCTTATTGTGCTTCGAGCAAATCCCTCTTTGGTAGTTTTATTGGAAAATGATTGAAAATGTGTCTTTGGCTAACCTATTATTTCAATAACATCTAGCAGCCTAAAGGCAGTACGTATAGGAGTTTTATTGTGGAATAAAAGTGTATGTGGGTGACAGGAAGTACTTTTTTATCGTCATAAAGATCATATATACGGCGTACAGAACATTCATAAATAACTGAAAGTTAGGTTCCATGAAAAGCTTCTTTTAAATAGAACATTGTGTTTGAACAAATATGAAGAGGTTTTAAAATGTTGATTGCCTCTAAGATGAGTCGAACTGTTAGTGTATCTACTAAGCCACTTCAAACAGCTAATTTGGACACTTCACTAGAAAATTACAAATAGCTGGATAGTGAAACTGCAAAGTTTTGCAATGAGGATATTGTATCGAACAAATGCATTATCAGTTTTAAGTGTCCGCATCTTCATACTATATTCATGAAGGTATGTGACTGACCCTTAAATTATGATCTTCAGTGTTTCCAGGGCTTGTCATGAGAAGGTCAAGTTGAAATGATAAAACATGTACCTTTATCACAATGAACTTTTCAAGGAGAAGTGAAATTGATATTTGAATGCGAGCGCGTAGCCAGGATTGTGCCATGGCGGGAGTGGGTGGGGGTGGGGATGGGGGAAGGGTGGTGTCATGGGTGGTGGGTTGGGGCACGAAACGAGGGAAAAGTCTAAGGATAGAGCGAAAAAAATTCCATTGCAAGGTTGGGTCATGGGGGAGGGGTTCTGACCCTCTACCTCCCCATTCGTGGCTACGCCGCTGTTTGAGTGACTTAACTGCAATTGTACTTACAAACGTTGCTGTCACATTAGCAATTGGCACAACCTGGATAGATCACTTCTTTATATATCAAGCTGCTTCACATGTTTGGGTTCAATGTCTTAAGATTTTATTTCGGTCGCAGATCAAAGAAATGAAGAGAAAAGAAATTTTGAAATGTAATTGAACAAAGTGAAATTTCTAATAATTTCACTGGTTTGTAGTTGTGTTGTTCTTCTAGCTTCCAGTTAGGTAGTAACTTGGCCAGGACGTTTATCATGGCTGTAACGGAAGGGAAAGCAGGCAGGACCGGGAGGCTGCAGCCCCACAAATTGGCCAAAACCACTCGGAATAGGGCACTTTTCTGTGCCTCAGTCGGGAAGAGCTTATTCCTTGTGGTAAGATCTTGAGTCATGCAAAAAATCACACTCCCTGAGAGAAATAATCCCGAACAGCTATTTTGTCTATTAATATTATACACATCATTAAACAATACTTTTAAAATGGCTATACATTTACAGGAGATAAAAGAAAGAAAAGAAAAAGAATTCATGAAATGTGCCCCCAACCTATTGAAAAAGTGACAAACATCAGAACGCAATTTCTTGTTCATGCATCTGATCATTTTAATAAAAGCAATTCAATTTCAAGCAAATATAAAAATTTTACCAATACAAAAATTTAAACTCAGGCGAAATAAGATATCCATCAATAATCTCATGTTATTTTGATTGCAGGTTTTAAATATCGTGATTAGAAACTATTCAGTGTGGTCACTCTGTATTAGATCCCTTCATGTGAAATGGAGAATGTTTTTGTGGTTGTTAAAATAGATGTTAGCATATGCATTTTATCCTTTGTATCTTTATTCTAATCCACTTAGTCTTACACTTGCATTATAATCCACAGTGGTCATGACAAAGTTGTTAAATTTGGCCACAAACTTACAGAATCGTCCTGCAATTAACAAAGAAAGACAGTTATAATACTTCAAGGTCTATTACATCGAAGGAAATATCTAGAATAAATTTTTGGGTTGTCTGTGATGTGAAATAAAACAAAACAAAAATAAAAAAAAAACCAAAAAAAAAAAAAAAACAAAAACAAATTAACAATTCTTTTCCATAGTAGCAGGTAATCCAGATTTAAAGGTGAAAGACAACAAATTACATTGGTTATGCAATGAAAAATCTACCACAGGCAATAATTTTCCAGCAAAAGCGGAGTTGGTGTACATGGTTGAAACTTTTTAAGGTTAGTCAGATTTTACTGCGTTACACATCGAAAAAGTCCCTGCACAGGGTTACCGAAAGACGAATTCACTCAAAAAAGTTCAAGACAGCTTTCAATGCCACTAAAAGAATAAAATTCTGATGACGCAATTCATTCTGTTTTCAATTTTCCTTTGATCTTAATTATTGAATTCGAATTATCTATCATTCCATATTGATAAATATTGGTTTAACACATGAAACATTGCTGTTCAACAACGCAAAACTTCACGCAAATAAGTCAACAGAATGGTTGGCGTAGGGCGTATGATAAATGTCATCTACTCAGTTCTTCGGCTTGTATAATAAGTGGAAAGCAATAATGGAGAAGCAATGTTTTTGACTAATGTCTCCTTCAGGAAAAAGTCGCAAAGTTTGGCAGCACTTCGGTTCCTCAGCCATCTCGCTCTTGTTCCAGTGACTACCTACCTTAAATATTCGTTTTGCGTTTGTACTCGTATAACTGGTTTGGGAAACATTTGCACTTTTAAAGATAAAGTACCAGAACTTTCCTCTGTGCTAAAACTCACAGAATGTGGAATATTCATAAAGAGGGCGTTTGCAAAGTCTTGTACTCGAACTCATGGAAAGATTTTTTTGCATTCACTATACACAAGGTACTCTATATGGATGTTGATCTGGTTTGAGAATGGGGGGGGGGGGGGTGGGGGCTAACGACCGGAACCTTGGATAGTGGATGGACAGGACTTGTGTATACATAATCCACGCACACAAACGCCAGCCGACACGCTCACAATACCACTCAAGAAATCACAAAAACTTGGGTTTGGGTGGGTTATGTTGAGTAGATTCGGTTGGGTAGGAATTGGGGGGTTGGGTGGGTATTGTCGGGGGATTGTTAGGCGGATGCACATGGGTTTTCATGGGATGTTTTGGGTGGGTTTGTAAGGGTGTTGTTGGGAATCTTTGGTCAAGTGTTGTTGGGTGTGTTTGTTAGTTTTCCTTGGGTTTTACTTTGGAGGTTTTGTTCGGATTTGTTGGAATTGGGTGAGTGGGCTTGGTTGGGTTTTGTAGGATTTCGCTTGTTGAGTTTCGTTGAGATTTTTTCCAGGTTTGGAAGGGGTTGCTAATTGTTAGGTGAGTATGCTTGGGTTTTGTTGGATGGTTTTGGTTGGGCTTGGTTGGGTTTTGTTGGATGAGCTCTGTCGGGTCTTGTTAGATTTGGTTGGGTGGGTTCGGTAGGGTTTTGTTGGGTAGGTTTGGATAGATTTTGTTGGTTTTTTTTTGGGGGGGGTGGTGGGTCAATTTGGTTGGTGTTTTGTTGGTATTGTTGGGTTGAATTACTTGAATTCGCTATATGGGGTTAGTTGCGTTTGGTAAAGTTTTGTTAGGTTTGTTTGATTGGGTTTTATTGGATGGGTTTTGATGAGTTTTGTTGGATGGGTTTGGCTTAATTTTGTTGGGTTTGGCTGGGTTTGGTTCTAATTTGTTGCGTCTGTGTGGTTATGTGTTGTTTTTTTATTTGATGGGTTTTGTTGGGTGGGTTTGGTTTCGTTTGGTTTTATGGGGTTTGGCTGGTTTTGGTTGAGTGTGTTTAGTTGGGATTTGCTGGTATTTGTTGGGTGGGTTTCGTTGGATTTTCTTAGAAAAGTTTGGATGGGCTCTGTCGGGTCTTGTTGGGTAGGTTTTGTTAGGTTAAGGGTGTTTTTGGATTTTTTCAGGTAGGTTTTGTTGGGATTTGCTGAGTGTTGTTGGTTGTTGGGGCATTGGTTTAGTTTGTTGGCCGCATTTTGTTGAGTGGGTTAGGTTAAATTTTGTTAGGTGAGTTTGGCTGGATTTTGAAGGGTTTTGATGGACGGGTTCTGCTTGGTTTTTTTTTTTTTTTGTGGGGGGGGGGGTTGGGGGGGTTCTTGGGTTTTTTCGGGTTTTTGGAGCAAGATCGGTTGTATCTGTTCGGTTTTGTTGAATCGGTTTGGTTGGGGTTTGTTAGATAGGTATGGTTGGGTTTGAGTAGGTTTTGTTCGGTGGGTTTCGTTGCATTTTGTGGGGTAAGTTTACCTGTGACTTGTTAGGTGGATTTGGTTTTAAATTGTTAAATGGGTTTGTTTGGGCTTTGCTAGGTGTTGTTGGTCGGATTCGAATGTGTATTGTTGGGCTTAGTTGTGTTAGGTGTGAGTTGGTTTTGTTAGGTGGGTCTGGTTGGGATTTGGTTGAATTTGTTCGGTGGGTTCGGTTGCGTTTTGGCGGTTTAATTAGGTGGGTTTAGTCACTTTTTTGGTGGATGTTGGCTTTTGTTGTGCTTTGTTGGGTGAGTTTCTTATAGTAATGGTGGGTTTTGTAATTTGGTTTTTTTTTTGGGGGGGGGTGGGGTTGATGGGGTTTGGTTGGGTTCTGTTGGACCGGTGCGGATAGGTTTGCTAGACGGGTTTTGTTAGGGATTTTTTTGTGTGCGATTGGTCAATATTTGTTGGTTTTTGGTGGGTTTTGTTGGATTTGTTTGATTGAGTCTTTCTCGACCTTGTTGGTTGGGTTTGGTTGAGTTATTTGCGATACGTTTGGTTTCTGGGTTGAATTTTCTGGTGGGTTTGGTTGAGTGTTTTTGGTTTTGTTAGGTGGGTTTGGTAGTGTTTTATTGGATTTGTTCGGTTGTGTTTTGTTGGCTTTTAAGGTTGGTATGGTTGGACTTTGTTACCTTTTGTTGGTTGGGTTTCGTTGGATTCAGTTGGATTGGTTTGATTTTGGTTTTTGTAGACCAAAATCTGTCCTGCTTTTTCGTGTTACTTCGTGACGCACTTCGGAGGGTCTAATTGGAAAAAATGCGAATCGATGGTAAAAGATGAAATAATAACCCATGCAATTACCACAAGCGATCCGTTTGACCTATAGATCAAGAAAAAATAAGTAAAAATATCCCTTTAAATTCAAAATCTGGCGATGGTGAGATAGACACACAACTTCCACCTTTTAAGTAAACTTTTCCTCAAACAGTACTAAAACTACAGCTGCAACCTCTAATCATGTTCTAAAGGCACTTTAATTATCTGAAATGGGCTTTAATGTTAAATTTATGAAAAAATAAACAACGTTTAATGCTATTTTCGGAAGGTGGGATTAAAAACGTAAAAAGATGTGGAAAGAAAAAGGACACTTTTTCGCGAACGAGGAGCTGTATATGTCCCTGCTACGTCGGTTTCTCGCGTAACGTTAACTGCGAATGAGTAACTCGAGCTGGATACCGATCCAAATGGTATAATCTGCGTCACACCGATCTCTGAAAAAAGAATAATACCCTTCAACCCATCTAGTATCATTTTTGTATCGAGGAACGACGAAATCTGAAAGGTTAACACTACGAATACGGGCGAGAATGTCACCAAGCTGTATTTCGTGTAATAGGTTCTAATAGGCACCGGCATCTGGGTGTTTTGGTTCTCAAGTTATTAGGGAATAGTTGTAGCATTAATTCGGCTTAGCCATAACTCACATGCTATCTAAAAATCCTAAACCGCTACAAACTTACTTACAATTTGGTGGTCGAGCTGTTATTAGCGGCTGGGAACGGTTTCCCTTCCGAAAAATATCGGAATTCGTATATAAATTTACTGGTCCCAATATCAGCACCCGAGCTCAGTACTAGTGCCAAACTGAATATGGTACACTGACCACATTTTGTAAAAGCGATCAGCCCTTTCCCAATGAAATGCTTGTTGCGACACTCGACAAAGTACCCATGTATTAAAATTTTGATCCTCCTGGCAGAAAATCTCATCAGAAATTCCTGCTCCTGGAGACTTGGTGTCATGATATGGCCGATAGCTTTAGACAGGGGCTGGTTTTTCAATAGAAAATCGCAAGCAGACCTTGGCATCTTTCATGCTATTAGGCGCGTAGACCTTTCAGGTAGGGATAAGGGGACTGCACTCCTCCCAGATCAGGGGATGTGCTTATTTCAGGGCAGTGACACTTACATGTATTTTAGGGCAAGGGGGTAGTATGTAGTAGCTAGTCAGTTCGGCCTGCAGCGGAGCGTGTTGACATGCGGTCGGGCAAAATAAGAATTGAAAAATATTCCGTTCGCGGCAAACAGGATCCGCCTCTTCCCGTACGCCTTTGCGTATTTTTTGAAATGACGGTACCTGATATGTTTTTTTTAAATATATCAACTTGAAAAAATTTTAATTCTATTTCCGCATTTTTAATCTTAGTCTCAGTTGAGCACAACTTTACTAAAGTTGGACCGATGATCATTTGGTATCTAATTATGACTGAATTGGATTCCGTCAATAGTCAGATACAAATCAATCCTTGAAACTCGTTTGAACTTGGTGCGGGTGCGACAAAGATATACGGAAGGTCACTGCAAGCGCCACTCTGGATTCGATGTCCTGCATGCGGTGTGTATGAGAACATTTGACTACGGTAGGCCAAAGCCTCCCTGCCTGGAATATGAAGTCTTTCTCGAAAGACTGTCTTCAATTGGCGCGGAGCGTATACAAAATTTTGAAAAATCGAGACCCCGCAGACCCCGATAACATTTCAAAAGTTTCCCAAATTTGTTGTCCTTTTAGACAAAATGTTTCAAAATCAAGAATTTTAATTGTAGAAAAATTGGAATTTTATGAAAGACAGGTCACAAAAATAGCAACATAACTGCCGGTGTTTCTTAATGATGTGGTGTCACACAAATGGTAAATATCCGATTTTGATATGTCCAGAGCTCAGGAAAGTTTACCAAAATGGTCTATTAGGGAGAACAAGTGTACTTATGCTGCATAATGCGGCGAGCAAAGCGCGCCGGAAATTTCGCTGTTTTTTGAGATTTTGAAGGGGTTTCTGACACGGGAAGTGGGGGAGCGGAATCTTGCTCTCGCCCCTCATTTTTCACTGGGGTGCCGGGGAGGCTTTCTTCCCCAGCCCCCGCTTCCTACCCCTATGCTTAAAAAAGTCTTTTTCTTTTTACTTTTCGAAAGGTAGGCCTACCATTTCAAAACAATTGTGCTCAAAGGGTGCCAAATGGAATGGTTACCTATAAAATACATGCAAAATATCAAGCATATGAATGAGTGGCAGGTTCGAACCACTGGTTGTTGTGGTTATATCTCTAGGAATCTTGTACCCCTCTCCACCTGACTGAAGATAATGTATTGATACAGTACAGCTCTCACCCCGGTCGGATTTTCACATTTTGTAAACTTTAGCCCACGATCCGGTTCCCTTTTTTCCTGGTAGAGATGCTGGCGATCAATTCTACTACATGATGCTAAGTTTCTGGCAGGAAATTTGAGATTGGTTCTTTGATGATAGATCATATAGTTTGAACTAATACTTAGAGTGAACGACCAAGGCTTCATGGAGATTCGAAGCTGGCTCAAATCATGCAGGCGTGCTCAATAGAAAAGGTTATACTTTACAGCTTTAGGTATAGTCAAAGTTTTTTGGCAGCCCAGCTGAAAATTCCATTTGGAACCCTTTTGGGTTAGACACTTTGAACCCAAAGGGTTTCAAGTGATACCTTTTGTAAATGCCCTATCCATTTGGGCAGTCCCTTTGGTAGATGATGGAAATTGGTCAATACTCAAAGGGAATAACAAAATTACCCTTTTCATAAACAAAACCCTTTACCATTTGGAAACCGTTGAAACCTTTTGTTGATTTGGACAAAAGATCTCAATGGGAATTAAGTTCTGCTTGGCCGTAAAGCCTGTCCATTTAGGCCTATCCTCTCAAGTTAGTAAGATGGACGGAGTTTTACGTGACGACCCATATGGCCAGTTTCTAACCAATTGGTTTATGTCAAGCCGCCACGGACAAGCTTTTCCACTTGTGACTAACTGGCTTGTTTTTCCTACTCAATTGCCTTATGCTGAGCACCAGGTACAATGGCAGTAGGTGTTTTTTTACAGTCTTCAGTATGACCTGGCCAATAGTAGTCGAACTTCCGACCTCCCAACTGCAAGCTACTGTAGTCCAGGCGCGGATCAGCACATTCAAAAAAAAAAGGGGGGGGGGGCTGACCTAAGAGAAAAAAGAGGTGAAAGGAAGCTGCACTGCTAATTTTTCATATGTTTAATTGTTGATGTGGCGAAAAAGGGAGGGCTGGGGCCGTAAGCCCCACCCCTTAATCCGCGCCTGAAGTCGGATGCTTTAACCACTTGACGGCCATGCCGTCGGTTATTTACTCTCTCATAACTAAACTGCAAACCACACTTGGCTAAACAATATCATGTGAATCATCTATTGGTCTCCTTACTGAACGCATCTCTCCTCTCTGTTTCTTGGTTTTTCATGTCATGTGTGTTTATTTTCTTCCTCTTTTCTATTCCAAATTCTTATTCTTGTTTTGTCCTATTACATTTTCCTTCTTTGCTATCCCTTCGCTATCATCTCTCGTTCCTGTTCCTGATTTATTCAACCTTTCCTCAGATGAGGGGAAAATCGTCCTACTCCCATGCCTTACCCCTCCCCTAATTGACATAAAAGTTTATCCCTATCAATTCCACTGACCACTGCACTGTGCACTATACCCGGCATGTACAGATTTTGTACGTGTCAGAAAATTCGTGGAACTAGTATCTACAATGAATGCTAGCCAAAAAAAGCCAACAATTTAACCTCAAATTTCTCTTCGTAGGCCAACTCGTTCGCTTGTGGTAATTGATATTATGTTCAAAAGATTAAAATTGACCTTCGTGGGTAATTTTTATGCCGACCCTCAGATGTGCGTCACGAAAGTTAAAAACGAAAGCACTTTTTCGTGTACGGCCCGCTGCCTATTGGCTGGGTTTTGTTGGGTTTGTTTGAATTTTTTGTTGGGGTCTCTTGTACGTGTTTGGTTCGAATTTGTTGGGTTTTGTGAAGATTTTTTGGTTGGGATTTCGTGGTTTTGAGTGGTGGGTTTGCTTGATTTATGTAACGCTGTGCTGATTGGATTTTACTTGGTTTTGTTAGATTTTGTTGGATTGGTTTGGTTAGATTTTGTTGGGTGGGTTCGGTTACGTTTTGCTTGGTTAGTGTGATTAGGTTTTGTTGGTTGGTTTTGTTTGGTTTGGGTTTGTTGGTTTAGTATTGTTGGGTTGATTTGGTTGAGTCTTGTTGGGTGGGTTTGGTCCAGTCTTTTTAGGTTGCTTCAGCTGCGCCTTTTTTGGGCTTTGCCGGATGCGTTTGGTCGGGTATTGTAGAGTGTCTTTGTTTGTGATTGGTTGCGATTTGGTAGGTTTTGTTGAATTTTGTTTGGATGGGCTGTTGGACTTGGTTGCGTGGGTTTAGTTAGGTTATGTTTCAATACATTGTTTGGTTTGCTTGGGATTAGGGGTTTGTTAGGTGAGTCTGGTTGGGATTTTTTGATGGGTTTGGTTGTGTTTCGTTCGTTTGATTTGTTGGGCGGGTTATGTTGACATCTGTTGGATTGGTTTGGCACTGTATTGTTGGTTCAGTTTGATTTGGGTTGGTTTAGCTTTGTTGGGCGGGTGTGATCGTGTTTTGTAGGGTGGGTTTGGTTGTTTTTTGTTGGGTTTTGTTGAACGAGTTTGATTGGGTGCAGTTGCGTTTTGTTCTGTGGGTTTAGCTGGGTTTTATTTTTCTGGTGCGCGTAATTGTGGTTTGTAGGGTGGGTGTGACTGTTTTTGTTGGGTTTTGTTTGGTGGGTTTTGTTGAGTTTTGTTGAGTGGGTTTGGATAGAATTTGCTTGGTTATTCAAATTGGGTTTTGCTGGCTGGGTTTTGTTCGGTTTTTGTTTTTTTAGACGTATGTTGTTTGGTTGGTTTTGTTGGGTGGGCTTGGTCGGGTTTTGTTAGGTTGGTTAAGCTGAGTTTTGTTGGTTTTGCTAGAAGTGTTTGTTTGCGTATTGCATGGTGACTTTGTTTCTGATTGGTTGCGATTTGTAAGGTTTTGCTGGATGTTTTTGAATGGGCTTTCTTCGTTTGTTTGCGTGAGTTTGTTTAGGTTATGATACTTTTTGTTAATTAAGTTTGGTTTGGTTTTATTAGGTTACGGTTTTTTTTTTGTGGGGGGGGGTTGTTGGGTGTTGTAGAGTGAGTTTGATCCGGTTTTGTTTGCTTTTGCTGGATTTGTCAGGTTGAGTTCTGACGGATGGGCTTTGTCGGGCTTTGTTGGATAAGTTTGGTTGGCTGTTATTAAAGTTTTCTATGTGAATCTAATGTTGTTTTGTTACGTTTTGCATGTTGGGTTTGGAACTGTTTTGTTGGTTTTTCTTAGGTTGGTTTGTTCGGGTTTTTTTCCGTTGGGTTTGGTTGAGTTTGTTTGGGTTTTGTTGAGAGGGGTTGGTCGGGTTTTAGTGGATTTGTTCGGTTTTGTGTCGTTGGTTTTTGTTTGGGTTTGGTTGGGTTTTGTTAAGTTTTGTAGGTTGAATTCTGTTGGTTTATTGGGTTTTGTAAGGTGGGTTTAGTACAGTTCTTTTGGTGGGTTCGGTTGGGTTTTGTTGGTTGGATTTGCTTGAGTTTCGTTGGATTCTGTTCGATTTGTTTGATTGTGGTTTTGGTTGGATTTATATTTTGTTAGGCTGTTTTTTTTTGTGGATTTTTGGGGTGGGTTTTGTGAGATTTTTTCAGGTTGATTGTTGGGGTTAGATAACGTTTTGTTGGTTGGATTTAATTGGGTTATGTCAGGTGGGTTCGATTGAGATTCGTTGTGTGGCTTTGGTGTGGTTTTAGGTGGTTGAATTTGTTGTTCGAGTTTTGTTCGATTCTGTCGGATTGGTTGGGTCGAATTCGTTTCGTTGGGTGTTGTTGTGTGGGTCTGGTTGGGATGTGTTGGGTGAGTTTGGCTGTTTTGTTGGATTCGTTTGGTTGGGTTTTGTCGGCATGGTTTTGTTGGGTGGGTTTGGTTGGGTCAAGTTGGATGCGAATGGTTGGGATTAGCTGGGTTTAATAGGTAGGTACTGTTGGATTAGGTTGTAGGGTTTTGTTCGTTTTTGTGGGGGGGGGGGTTCAGTTTCTCTGGTATTGTTAGGTGCGTTTGGTTGAGTATTGAAGGGTTGTTTTGGTTAGGTGTAGTTGTAGTTTGTTGGTTTTCGTTGGATTTGTTTGGTTGGAATTTGTTGGGATTGTTCGGTGGGTTTGGGTAGGTTTAGCTTGGTGAGTCTTTTGGTTTTGTTGGATAAGTTTTGTCCGATTTGTAGACAATGGAGTCTGAATTTATACTTACCAATTGTAAGGTACTGTATGAGCCAAAGAAGCATTTCCTCCTAGCCTGAACTTAGTTATGTAGTTGGTAAGTTTGTAATTTAGTTTACTAGTTAGGTGAAGTGAGTTTTCAGCTGAGTTCATGTAGCTTGAAATTACTGTATAACAGGAAACATTGATAGGTCACACGAAATACAATACTAGCATGTTTAAAGTAAAGGCATGAATAAAAAATGAACAGTGCAATTACGGACCTCATTTATTCCTTAGGGACTTCGGTTTGAAGGACTCAAAATTTTTTGTAGGGAAAGTAATTCAATCTTGAAGTAATTGATTTATTGTCAGATAGGCACTCATGTAAAGCTGATTTGATAATGAGCAAGTACAGTTTATACTTTTGGGGCTATACACGTTCGCACTCCCTTAACCTTCACGATAAACAAAAAATACATGTTCCAAAATTTAAGCAGAGAAGAAAATGCTGTCAAATAATTATCTCTTAACTCACACATAGCATGAGGAGGAATCTTTGGTGTGGCTTCGTGCAGATGACTGTGTCTAAATTGATCTTTGGGTGTACAAAAATTGCTTTTGGATCTGCCATGAAGTAGCACTGAGACTTCTATATTCAGTTGGGTTGGCTAGGCACTTTGATTTATTAATTTTGAATGCACATTCTGCATGTGAACAAGGGGAAGCAGTACACTATACTCGTGGCGGGCTTTGTATTTCTATCATAGGATGTGCTTCACAATTTCAAGTACCTACTAGCTACCACATTCGCTCCTCTCTCATTGTCCAAAAATTTGTGGTGGATGCCAACTAACACAAATATGCTACCGACGGTAGCATAGTGGCAAACGAATTATACAACACATTGATTAAAAATAGATGCATACTCCACAAAAAATCCAAAGGGTGTTTTGTCTGTCTTTTCCAAACCCATTTTGATGCGCTTGATATCACCGCATTTGGAAAATAACTCAAATATTTGCTCCTTTGTGGTGTAAAATGAAAGATTGCTAATATAAAGAGTAATGCCTTGCCCGACCCTCTTTTCGTTATGTTCAGACAAGTTCAGACAAAAAACAGAAAGTTTTCTTTACGTATTTTCTAAATATGTCTTTTTTATGATCAAAACAGTTTAAAAAATTATTGCAAAATTGATTATTTTCACCAGACAGATAATGATAAGTTGAACGAAAAATCCAGCAAGGTAAACATGTTTACCCTCCCTCTTTTGTGGAAGATTTTAACTTTTATTGATCATTGATGTTCAAAATTTGTTCATATTAAGCTTCATAAATATCTATTGACCATCATCTATCAACTTTCGAAGTTAAAAGAATAAAGTAAATGATAATCTTGACACTTTTAAAAACTTTGCATACCACTTCAACATCATTCAAATTGTGGTAGTGCTAAATCGTTTCTGGCATTCAGCAGCTAACAACATCAAACTCTTAGTCAACTCAATTATTGTCATTTTGACAGAGATGATGTAAAAAATTCAAACTAAAGCACCAAAGGTGCGGCAGCTCATTCCTTAAATGGAAGGGAAACCCACCTATCCCCTCTTGTTTACCCTTTTCAGAGCAGTCATCAATGTCTTCTTTTCCAGAAAAAATATGGTCAAACAAGCAAGGTCGGATCCAGAAACTGCTGTAAAGAGTGCGAACGAAGTGCACCGAAGGTGCACCACGGGCCCGAAGCGAGTATAATCCAAAAGAAGTGTAGGCTGCTACTTAAAGTTATCCAAAAGTTTTTTTTACAGAGTGATATGACTTATTTCTTACAACATGTAAAGCAAACTAACAACAAAGGATTCTACAAACTTGTTTGTAATTAAAATTATTCCGTTCAGTTTCCCACGGTAAAGGTATTTTTATATAACATATTTCAAGTTTTGTTTTGTCAAATGTGTCAATAAGGAAGGTACAGGAGGTCTCCTTGCTTCGAAGAAAGAAAAGACGGTCTCTTTTTATTTTTGGACAAAATTTGATAAAAAGAAAATTATCTCCACCCTATTTGTGTTCAACCCCTACGTTTTCTTCGACCTGGCTGAGGGAAATTGAACACAAAATTACAATAAAAATCAAGGCGACGATTCTCTCGTTTGCCTATTGGTCTATTACTTGTTGCGACATCCCTGTTCATATGCACCAGCATCAGCCTGTTTAAACTTTGCTCATTCATGCTTCTCCTTAACCACGTCTTCAATTTTTTTTAATCCAGGAAAACTTCTTTTTCCTGTAGTAACTGTACCTGGGTGACTTGTGAAAATGTTTTAGTAAGCGAAACTAGTATCGGGTAAGTGTTTTCATTAGAGGCAAAATAGGCGTCAATGGAAGACGACTGTCTATCCTCCACCTTAACGCCTTTCGAATATATACACCAGACTTGTATTTTGCCATTTTAATTTGCCACAGACGTTACATCGTTGGTGACGTAATCCTGGAAGAAGCAATGGTTTTGCCTTATGTTTTTGGTGAAGCTGTCATAAATATATCCTATGAGTTGGTACTGTGTTGCGGTATTAACTTGTTCGTGACTATGACCCGACACTAAAGTGGATAAAAACGAAGTTTAAAATCATTAACGACTTATCCCGAATGATGCTCAAATTTTAAGACCATCCGATCCCAACATAACCCACGTCTGTCACCTACCTGCTCAAATCATAGTGTTCACGCTTACTAGAGAGTGAACAGGGGGTAGGAAGAAGGTGCAGTGGCAAGAAAGTGGGAAGTTCGCCGGGATTGTTCCGTTCCTTAAACTTCAACAAGAAAGTAGTCAACAACCATAATTTCTAAGCTGCTGTATAAGTATCGGCCGTTAACAACAGATACAAAAGAGAAATACATGATGAGAGACGCAGTGGCGCTCCTTTTTAAGCGATTGAGATATGTTGTCAAAGTTTTAACATTTGCAGCTGAATAGTTTTCATGTGAAAGGATTTGATGGTTTGACACGGTGGCAGGTTGTTTCTACTTTCTCCATCGAGATAGGCTTGTTTGCAACAAATACTTCTCATGGTTATATTTCGGAGGTTGTTATATAGCTACACATGTCTTCTTGGTCTGGTTTACCAAAACTTGAGGTGTTCAAGCTAGTTTTGCGAATACTAGAAATCATCAATTGAATAGTAATTAATCGCCCACGAAATTACTTTGAAGTTAACAGGCCCTACCACCGTCATGAATTATTGAAAACTCCAGGAGATTGGATTGTTCGGACTTACGCATAGGCGGTGGAAGATGTTTTTGTCGGGGGGGGGGGGGGCACAAGTTTCCAGCAGCCGACATAATGGTGAAGCCGTAAGACGTCCTATTCTTGGAGCGCTAAAACCCTTTAACCCTTTACTGTTGTTTGGGTCCTTTTGGACCCAGATGGAGAGCGCGGTTGTCACCCATCTTTACTGTTTCATGCGGAGCTGGAAACTGCGAGTAGCTATCCGAAAATTCGGCCACAACTACGAGAGACAATAGGTCAAGGTCTCGGGGTCAATAGCCTATGGAAGCTGATGCGGGCGTGCTAAGTCCACTTTTTCTCCCACTCCAGAGGCGCCCAAATATGCCCCGACTGGAGCACAACGGTAAAGGTTAAGGGCCCGTGGGGATGTCCGTGGACAACGCCACGTGGGGGGGGGGGGGGTGTAGGGAGTGAAGCCCCAGAAAGCTCAGATATTTTAATGATTTAAGAGGACTTAAATGATCGAAAATCAAATCATATTGAAATTAAGGGCTCTTAACTATGGATTGAATTCCGTAGTGGGGCGGGGTAAGGGACGAGAATTGAATCGGGAAGTAGTATGGCATTTGATTAAGGAGAAACATACTTAACAGTACTTGGGGAATAGCCAAAATGTTGAGTACTCAAAACTGAATATGTGATTGATAATTTTAGACAGGAAATTTTTAAGAGATCAAAAGTTTTTGGGGGAAATTTTATCAAGTGGCAGATCTATTTCAAGTCCCGAGACAACATGTGTGGGGTTCAGAGGCCCCCTACAAGACACCAGGAAGCTCTAACGTTTGGGGCTCTTTAGGGGAGTGACTGAAAGTGTACCCTTAGTCAAATAATTAAAAAAATATATAGTATGGAGCATGAAAAATAAATTTCTACAGTCCAACTCCTATTTTCATGGGGCATCCCTGAGCTTAGAAACAAAATATTGAGGTTTCTTCTATTAAAACAAGTTGGTCCATTGCGCAACAATTTGTTACTTCCTTGTTGTAAAACTCGCGTTATCTGCTTTGCTTCCCTTTAAAATTAAAATACTTTTAAGACCTTGAACACTTCCTGTTTTTCTGGATAACAGTTTGCACGGAACGGGCTTAATTAATTGCAATAACCCCAGAAGAGCAAGATTGCTATCACACCTTAATACAAGGTTTAGTAACTTTCTGCAAAACAAAGAAGTACAACATTTTCCATATGAGTAGTTCAACATTGACATCACAAAATATTGTGCTAAATACCATTTCAAGTTGAGTGAATCAAGTTCAGCAATTTACATCTCAGCTCAGGAATGTCCTATGATGATGAAAATTGGACTGTTAGAATTCATTTTTCATGCAGTTCAATATATATTTTTGAAACTTTTAACTTGAAGTACACAAATGGAAGCAAAAGAGTACCTTTGAATAGGCATTACATAAAGTGCTAAAAAGGACATTATTACTCTGGAGAGGAGAGGAGAAGATAGATAATTTGAAAAGAAAGATAGCTTGCAAAAGTTTTGTTTTAACTGTGTGAAGGGCAAAGGTTAACTCTTAAACAGGCTATCGTTAATGTGGGGTCCAGGAAGCGAAGTTTCAGGAAGCTTTACAACTTCTGCACTCTGAAAAGGAATAACTGAGCCAAAGAAAAGCCGGGAATGTAATTAAAGCAACTTAATTTGTTAAATTACTTTTGAAAAATTTATTTTGCGACATTCAGTTATAGGGGGGGGGGGGCAGGCGCCCTCAAAATCTAATAACAATATTGGGGCCGGGCACCCTCGATCTCCTCCCCAGATTTCGCCGCCTCTGTTACGTTAGAACAACCTAAGACAGCTTCTGTCATTTATTTGGAACTAAATTTAGTCATTTACATTAAAAACCCACTTTTCGTCTCAAGTCAGCCGAATAAGCCTGCCTGAAGAACTTAAATCGAAGGTGTGTGGTAACGCAAAATTTAGACATTTAAATAAGCGTACAGTTGCTTCGAAGATGATTCAGTTTCTGCTGAACGGATGTCTTTGCATTCCTGACCTTACTCCAAACAACAAAAATGTATCACTAAACTGGTGAGATAAATCTGATTCATTTTTTTGTGTTTCGCTTAGTTTATATTTTTTATAATTTTTCTAAATCGGTCTAACGAGGTCCAGCGCGGATCCAGAGAAGGAGGAGGGGCGCCCCCCTGAGTCCGCGCTTGAATTCAGGCAGGGGTGATACAAGATATGTTCATTTGTTGTTTTTTAGATTGAATTACAGCAGTTTTAGGTTAATGCTGTGGTCCTCATTGGTGCGTGAGTGTTAGATGAAAATATTGATTGTTGATAACTACTGTCTGACAACAACCACTGTAGCAATTATCATGGTGCTTGTCACAATAGTACTGTGGTACTTTGGGTGTAAAATAAGCTGTTGTATTAAAATTCACGTTTGGGAGGACTGCAAGGACTGGAAAAAATGTTTTTTTTTACCTGGAAGAATGTTAGATATTCCAAAACTTTTCTATGATGTTCTATGCATTGCAAGCCTAATTTCCCTCAAAATACCATGATTTCCAGGCAAGGAGCTTTCAGGCCTGCTTTCGTTTCTCTACAGATATCAACTGTTAAACTGGAAGAGTCTTGGACCCAAAATTCCTGGATGTCGTGAAAGAAATGTGAATCAAATATCAATCAAATGAACATTAGTACCATCATTTTGCAGTGTTTCACACTTCTCACCATTGGTGCAAAATCTCAAACCTGTTGAACTCCTCACTCCCTACCTAATGTTGGCTTAAGAAAGGTAAAGGTGGTGTTCTTATGTTTTACAACTACAACTCTGATACACAATGTGCTCACAGAGATAACAAACCTCTTTTACATCTCTCATAACCTTTGTTTGTCACTGACAAGAAGATAAACGACAAAGCCAATAATTACAGCTTACAGATAAATCTCAAGTGTTATTTACGGTCAACCGTTTGCCCTGTACACAGTTTTGTACAGATCTGAAGAAAACATTGTAGTAAGCAATTACTTAGCAAAATACGAGCTGAATGGACTATGACAAAAGAATTAGAACTAGATGGTAACTCCATAAACAACAATAATGAAGATAATGGTGATGATTATAGTTAATAATTCGGTTAAATAAAGCCCATAAATGTTAAAACCATCTCAATGCGCTTCAAAATTGAACCATTACAATTTTTGTCATTCTTAAACATTTTAAAGCCCTCCCGGGACTATACTTACGAGTGCAGCCATTGCAGCGCTTCTGGTTCAAAATCCACACTCATTATTCTTTTCCCTGTCGTAATCCCTAATGCTAGGCACCAAGCCAGAAGGCAACTGGTTCCGTTTTTATAGTCTTTGGTATGATTACTCGACCTAGATTGGAACCCGGACTTCCTGCAAAGAGGCGGATGCTTTATCACTCGGCAAACCATTAGGTCTCAGTCAGAGACATATCATATGATCTACATATTAATTCCTCTGGCAGATCACACTTTAAAGGAATTCAGTAGACCTCAAAAAGAGCCAAGAGTTATGAAATTTTTACCTAACAAAAAGGACCCCAGGGCCACATCTTAAGCCATGTGCCCAAACTTTTTGTTCCTGATTAAGGAACTCAAGAACAATTCGTAAGAGGAGGAGGAGGAGGAGGAGGAGGAGGAGGAGGAGGAGGAGGAGGAGGAGGAGGAGGAGAATTTTGTAATATTTTCACAACATGGGCTGTAGGACTCACCGTAAGTCTAGTCTCAGATCCAGAAAGACTAATTATGACCCAAAAGGACCAGCACCAGAGTATTATTATGATAAACAGCAACATAGTTTAATACAGGCTTAAGGAGTTGAATGTGGCAGAATTTAATAAAATGGGCGTTAGGGCCCCGTATGGAAACTTGAACCCCAAATTCCTGACCACCTTGTATTACCTATTACCCAAATATAATTGTGTCCAAGGTTAAAAAAAATCCATGAGAGCATGTGGGAAGGAGAGCCATTTTGAATAATTATTAACAGACCGACAGACACCCTGTGATCACAATAGTTCACAGCAGTTTGGCTGGAATGAGCTTAAAAGGGATTGCCTTGACTTACCTAGTAATGGAAAGTCTACGCACTGACAAGTCTGGTCAGAAAAGCGTGTTTTTTTTAAATATGCAAGAAACTTCAATTTAATTGTCCAAACTAGATGATTTGTGACTATATTACTTAAATCTCGCTAATCAGGTTAACTCTCGGCGGCAGTTGCTCGATGAAATACCGAGGCACGCTCATTTGCATATTTCATACTCTAATGGTTCTAATGCGGGGTAATTCTGTAACGTCAAATAATAGATTTCCAAGTAAAGGCCTTTGCTTTATACGTAAAAGGCATTCAAGCGAAAGCCATTGGGCGATCACTGCCAGGAAAATGTGATAGTCGGAAAGGGGAACGAAGAGGCGCAGGAGCGCTGAGGCTCAATCGCCACACCCAAGTAATGGGGAAGTCGCCGAGGACTTTGCTTAGCCGCTGAGGGCTATCAAACCCCAAATTGGTTTAGAAAGAACCAGGTTACGCGCCGAGGCATAATCTGTAAGTTAAAATTGTATTTTTGTAGTATGTGGAGGTGAATTAAGGCTATCTAGTATTACTGAAGTGTTTATGTTTAAAATGTAGCTTGCAGGTAACGTTGTAAACCTGCGTTAAGTTAATAGGAAATTGTCAAAATTAAGAGCAATGCTCATCAATAAATGAAATTTATGAGTTCTTAAGCTCTGTAGGATATTAGTATGCACAAAATTAAGTTAATTTAAAAGAAATACTCTTCATACTTAAGGTACGTGCGTGGGTTTCCTTTTCGTCTCTTATGCCGGTAGACCCCTTGTGTTTCTTTTGTAAACTATGAACTTAAAGGACTTTAAGGCAGCAGTAGTGTATAGCCTTCGTAATAACAAGGGAATATTCTAAGTAAGTTTATTTTCCCTTTTTTTGCAGGGTTCTTTCTTCCGTTTGTTGTTCAGTTTCACCTGTTTCGCATTAACCGCACTGTAAATACACGCACCAGAAACTTAACATCGGACGTGTGGTTCTTCTTTGGAACTTGTTAGTTATTTAGTAGGTAGGCTTTTCCCGCCGAGTTGTGACAGTCTCAGTCAGAGACATATCATATGATCTACATATTAATTCCTCTGGCAGATCACACTTTAAAGGAATTCAGTAGACCTCAAAAAGAGCCAAGAGTTATGAAATTTTTACCTAACAAAAAGGACCCCAGGGCCACATCTTAAGCCATGTGCCCAAACTTTTTGTTCCTGATTAAGGAACTCAAGAACAATTCGTAAGAGGAGGAGGAGGAGGAGGAGGAGGAGGAGGAGGAGGAGGAGGAGGAGGAGGAGGAGAATTTTGTAATATTTTCACAACATGGGCTGTAGGACTCACCGTAAGTCTAGTCTCAGATCCAGAAAGACTAATTATGACCCAAAAGGACCAGCACCAGAGTATTATTATGATAAACAGCAACATAGTTTAATACAGGCTTAAGGAGTTGAATGTGGCAGAATTTAATAAAATGGGCGTTAGGGCCCCGTATGGAAACTTGAACCCCAAATTCCTGACCACCTTGTATTACCTATTACCCAAATATAATTGTGTCCAAGGTTAAAAAAAATCCATGAGAGCATGTGGGAAGGAGAGCCATTTTGAATAATTATTAACAGACCGACAGACACCCTGTGATCACAATAGTTCACAGCAGTTTGGCTGGAATGAGCTTAAAAGGGATTGCCTTGACTTACCTAGTAATGGAAAGTCTACGCACTGACAAGTCTGGTCAGAAAAGCGTGTTTTTTTTAAATATGCAAGAAACTTCAATTTAATTGTCCAAACTAGATGATTTGTGACTTACCTCTCGGCATACATATCAACTTAACGGTCTCATTGTGATATTCACGGTTTCAAGCATCATTTCACAGTCAAATTTTCAAATCTCAAGGTGAAATTAAGGTATTCACACGGAAAATAATGAGATGTAATCAGGAGACTATTCTACGTTTTGTAAATTCAACCTCAAAATAGACCACCCGAAAGCGGGATTAAAAGACACGAATCCGTAATGTCCGTAACTTTGCGTAATTAACCGTGAAAGATCCTGAATTATACGTAAAGCATTCATAGGTGTCCGCATCTCTTCTCCAAAATTGATCGGTTGGTGCTGACTGCGGAAGAAATATGGACAGTATATGGAGAGCTATGTATATTACTGATAATCACGGATGCATTGCAGATTTTTTTTAACGGATTTTTTATCCAACGAAATTTAACAAAATATTTGGAGATTTTCAAAATATTTCTTCGGATCCAGGCGGATGCTGCGGATTTCTCGGATTAATTACGGATCCATTTCGGAAAGATGCGGATTCTGCGGATTTTTTACGGACAAAAGTCCGTAGCGTCCGCAAGATCCGTATTTGACCGTGTGATTGTAGCTAAGTTCATATGGTATTGTTGAATGTTGTTCCTCCTCCCTTTGAGATACTTGTAACAAAAATGTTACATATAATACAACTTTCCACTGGGCGATGCGCACTGTTTAACAAGAAATTTCCTTACTGACTAACGATAACCAGAATCCATTACTTCAACATTTAAAACTAATATTGACACAATGCTTCAAGCCCCCAAATAAATGTTCTAATGTTTCGCTTTCAGTTTGAAAGAAGGAAGCAAATCACCCTCTTCTTACCCATGACTATACCAAATTATTAGTTCTAATAATTAATCTGTTAATACAGATCATTTTATCTGTAATTACCGATTTTAAATTTGTATTAACAGATTATTTAATCTAGACTTGTATCTAGACTCTGTATGTACAGAAAATTTAAACTGTATGTAGAAATTATTAATATGTTATTACAGATTAGAAATATCTCTTAAGGTGGCATTTATAAGCTTTTTTAAGTTTCAGCATGGTAACAATTTTTACTTACAATACTTATGGTGACACTGTCATTTTCCCTCTTCTTTGTATTTGAGCATAAAATTAATCAAAATATTATTAATGCATAATGATCTTTTAATGCAAGTACTATAAGAAGAACCACACCACAGTATTTATCCTTTTGCACATATGAAGGACTAAAATAACCCCAAATATCATCAGCAACAAAATGAAAAATTAAGTTTGTCTTAAGTCATTACATTCACTGAGTATGAATATGTTGCAGCATCACAAGTTACCATGTGATTTTAAGTCGCATCAATTCAGAAACTTTTTTACAGATACCAACTATGTGTTTAACAATGGACATAGCTTGTTGCATATAGCATGAGGGGCCCTCTTGCCCACGGACTAAGAGTGAATTGGATGTAAACACACAGCTTAATGCTAAATAGACAAAACACCCATCAATTGTTCAATGATCATTGCAGAAAATGTTATTGCTGGGTGGGGTGGACCCAGATCCCTATTGAGAAAGTCATTGAGTCATTGTGTATTTCAAGTAGGCTAAGGATAAAGTTTAATTCTACACGTTTACTGTGCCGAGTATATTGAAAGTTTAAGCGAAATCTTCGTACTGAATAATTGGCCAGCGCCCGAAGTCACGGTGTTCGGCAACTGGAAAACGTGGAGCATTGTCGCGGATGAACTTGTGGTTGACAAAAACCGAAATATACTACTATTTTCTTCAACGCAAGGACTTTTGGGACACATAGTGCAATACATTAAATACACAACATTCTGAGAATCACAGCCTAAGTGGGGCAGGGGGGGGGGGGGGGTGATTGGAAATTTCAAAAAAGGGAGAAACTTGAAATGGGGCGAGCCCTGGGAAATATGTACACAAACAGACAAACGTGGCAGCAGGGTTTATTGCAAGGTATGTTTCTTTGGGATCGTTTGAAAATGGCTCACCTGGACGTTTAAGTAACCTTGAATTCTTCAGCTCAGACTGGGAGACTGGGGAAGGGCTAACAAAGGTGGTTCGCTAAAAGTGGGGGGAGAAAGGAATCACTCTACTCTTTTTGAACAAAATACTATTTGATGTTCGTGCCAGGGAATGGACAAGGGG
This sequence comes from Holothuria scabra, assembly GCA_037179385.1. Classification (NCBI taxonomy): domain Eukaryota; kingdom Metazoa; phylum Echinodermata; class Holothuroidea; order Aspidochirotida; family Holothuriidae; genus Holothuria; species Holothuria scabra. Next base: position 49,476,234 of record CM074191.1, read on the forward strand.
ATTGTGTCCTCAAACTAAAGGGATGTGATCGCTCGACGTTTTAGGCTTATAGGGGAGAAGTTCCTTCTGTTGAACTTATTGGCTTTCTCAATTCTGTTTTGATATAATCCAAGTGATAAACATTTCAAAGAAAAAAAAAGTGGATAAGGTTTGAAATTCCAATTGGTGATTACCGGTGGGTTTATATTAAACGAACGTGGATAGGGAGTTGGCAATTCATTATAAAGTACCTTTGGACATCCGCCAAAATTGTGGAGTCAGAAACGTCAAAGGTAAATTTTACATTATGGAGGAAAGAGTAAGCTTGCAATCAACACACGGCTTGGCCTCTGGTGACTGCAAACCGTGAGGCTAAATAAAAATATGTCGTCAATGTACCTATAGTAGAGAATAGGTTTAAGAAAAAGAAAACTCAGAATTTCGTATCTGAGTTTCTCCAAAAAAATATTAGCAAAAAAAAAAAAAAAAAAAAAAATCAATCTAAAAATTAAAGTTGTTGAAAGGGCACATTTTTATAAAGGTCACCGGCTAGGGTTTGGATGAATGAGTGTCACAATTTTAAACCCATGCTAGATAGAGTGCATGGGGCCGGATCTTAGTATAAATTAACGGATGTGACGTCCAGAGTATTTAAGGGGGTGTTTGCTGGTAGTGTACCAACTGTACTGAAGACCTCTAAATAAATGGACCGTACCTGTATCCTACATGAAGCTTGGATTATTGGTGAGTAGCGGATTAAGTAATGCATGAACATAACCTTACGAACCCTCGGGAAAACTTCCCACACCCGAAATGATAGGCCTACGGGAAAGGGGGGGGGGGGGAGTTGAGAGAGGTAGCAAGTCGAAAACTTTCTTTTCTGCTAAGAAGCAGTATTTGTTGTAGAAGTGTACGGAGGACGATGAGTTCTCTTTGAGTTTAGTTAGGGCCTATTTTATGAATTTTAGGAAGTGCTTAACAACGGTCTACCTTGTGGTTGCTGGATGAAAGTTTTAGAAAACTGGCTAAAATATCATCCAAGAGGGTGTCAATTTAAAGTAAGCACTTATTGATAGTGTCTTATTTGACAAAGATTTTTGTAAATATATTCAAATATGGAGTCATTACCATATTTGTCCAAGACCTTGGGTTGATTTGGAACCTAGGGGTACACGTCCCACAATTTTTGGGAAAACACCCACTGAACTTTTCACGTTTTTTTTTTAACGGGATTGGCTATGTAATCTCCTCCAACACACACACACACATGCGCAATCGAATAAAGATTGAGGCCCATGCTCAAGAAGTACCTACCGACTTAGTGAGTCCGAACAATATCCTTCCTGTTCTTTTTATAAGGTGCTCGATACATGGCCTTTTTTAAATTTGTAGAAACTTTAGATTGACTGTGATGTCTGTTAAAAAATATGTTCTGGCAAAGTTTTGACATAATTCAGGCAAAAAAGAACTTTGTGTGATTAAAATATAGGTTAATTGTTAACCTGATGGTTGCCTGAGTTTCTAGACAACTGCTCGAAATTCAGGTCTCACTGATAAATACATCTGTACTTATCGTTTGGAAAAGTTTGTGACTACTGATGCTATGGTGTATTGTATCAGTGCTCTTCATATGGTACCGTCGCTGTGATAGCTATTAAAGGAAAACACTGAGAATATGAAAACAACTTTTAAGAAATTTTTGCAGCTCTTTAATAAGATAGGAGCATTCACAGGAAAGGCATTTCACTTTTGTTTTAGCACGGCTGTCAAGAAAAGGTTCACAACATGTCAATCCACTTGATCTGAACTTAAAGGGCAAGAACACTTCATTTCCCCAATTTAAAGTAGAGTAGTACACACTCCTGTTTTATGATTGGCTTTCAGGGTCATGTGACAGTATTTTTCTCCTCAAATGTTAAACTTACTGGATTTCATGACTTGGTTTACCTTGAATATGCAATATTGGGGGCCTAAAATAATAACCATGGGCGTCCGGAAGGGGGACGGGGGCAATGGGGACACTTGCCCACCCCCTTGGAAAATCAAACTTGTGAAAAAATTAATTAAAAATTGAAATAAAAAAAAAATTAAAAAAAGAAAAATCTTCAAATTATCTTCATCACAGCGTCAGTTTCTACACGTGAAATATGCGGACATTTGACCAGGAATAGCAAAAGAGAAAATTGTATGCTGAATTGCGAAATCGTAGTTTGGGGACCATCATTCGTGATATCTGTTGGAAATTTGTAATTGTAAAAAAACTCTGCCAAAATTGTACTAGTTGTGCATATGGCACCCGACTATTGATTAATGCGTTGGTCTTGGTTTGGTGGAGTGCTGATCTCATGTGGCGACGCGGGGATGTAACTGGGTTATACAAGGTGAATGTGGGGGGGGGGGGGGGTGTATTATTCATAATTGGGTAACGGATATAGGCCTATATAGGCTGTTTGACAGTTGTACGTTTTATCAGTCATAGGCGTGCGAGGCCGAGACCGAGAAACAGATTTCCCTTCAACAATTTTTTACATTGAAAATTTTAAAAATCTAAAAATTACAGACATGAAATTCCTGTTTTAGGGCTGGGCACATGCAGCTTATAACACTCACCAAGTGTCGTGTTCGGCCATCTGGAGGGTTTGTAAGGCCCAAAATTTTCTTGTACGTCGCTCCACGCCAACCTATGGTGGCGCTCCGCTCAGATAGTGCACAAAATTCAATCATCCATGAATGACCTTGCCCCCCACCCCCCCCTTGTAAAAATTTCTGCGGCATGATAATAATGATACTTTGAAGAGAAGTCATTAAGAAAATTTTGAGATTGAATTGTAGCTTCCAAATTAGTTTGGGATGACTGCCCGCCCTTGTCTTTGAAATAATGTCCTTCCCTCTCGCTCATCTTCTTTTCACTTTCATTCTAAGATTCTTTGTTCCAAGTGTTCAAGCTCCCCTGGGACTGGGATGCTGATTCTTCACGACACTGAACATTTTGGGGAATATCCAACCAAGGAAGGGATTTGAGATCTGAAACTGGGAGCTAATTCGGGCTGAGTACCAGCCTTAGGGCCCATGGTGGGGTCCAGGGACAAAGCCCAGGTGGGGGTCCAGGGGCGAAGTCCACGGAAACTCCTGGGTATTTACGAAATTGTAGGCCTTAAAATAATGTAAGTTATCTTGCAACTTTATATTACTTAAGATAGGCACTTAACAGAACACAAACATCACAATTTGACTTTCTTCAATTACATCCTTACTCCGTATGATTAAAGTCGGCGGGAGTCGATAATGCAGAGGGTACGGGGAGGGAGGATGGATTACTTAAAATTGAGGTTCTTCAGGGGCTCCCTCCTTGGTGCCCCAGATCTTCTTTGCAGAAATAGGGGGCTTTTCATGCGATGTGAATTCAGCTTTTGTCTATGATGGGGCGCGCGAAGCTCGCCGAAAAATTTAACGTTTAAGATATCTCAGTAATGAAACTGAAAGAAAATAAGAGAAAGGATGCGCCACTTTTAACTTTAGCTGAATAACGTTGGCCCCCTACTACATTCTTACTGAAGCACAAACATACTCTGGTTTCTTACATAATCTTTTTCAGGTGAATTTACAGAGCCGTTACCTGTAAATGGTCGGGCGGAGCGCGCCGAAGAAATAATTTTTACTTCATCTCAATAGTGAAATTAAAAAAAAAAATTAGACAAGAAGTGGTCCCTTTTCACTACAGCTGAATAAGGGTTACCGCTGAGGATATTTGTACTCAGCAAAAATGTACAGTTGGTTTCCTATAATAGCCCTTTTCATGAGATTTTTATAGAGTCCTTATCTGTGATGGGACGCGCAGACCACGCCGAAAAATGGACTTTTGAGACATCTCAATAGAGAAATTAATGGAAATTAGAGAAAAGGTGGGTCCCTATTCACTTCAGTCGAAAGAGAGTGGAGCTCCAGATTTGGGTCAAATAAGATCATTGTCCTTTCAGAAACCTGGGGGGACTTGGTCAGAGAAGGGGACCAGAAGTCGACCACCTACCTGCCTCCCCCTTTCTCTGGTAACGGTAGACCTGTGTACGGCCCGGGCACTGGTGATAAGCTTCAGTTGCAATGGGAGAGGTGTTTAACAAGAAGTAACCCAGAATCCTGACATATTTGAAACGGGTACATGCGAAGCGTGTCGAAAAAAAAAGACAGCAATGAGACATTCATTGGAAGAACATTGTTTTTATTTAGTTTTCAATGCAGTATATGACCTGTTTAAACATTATACAATTTGATAAAGCATCACTCGCGTAAAACAGCCAGACTAAGCCGTAAAAAGAATCTAAGTTCTGGCAAAAAGTGGGGGAGCAAGTGCTCCCTGTGCCCCCCTCCCCGTAATCCCGCCTATGCATCCGACCCTGTCAATAATAAACATTGTAAATTCGCCAATCAGTGAAATGACAAAACAAGGAACATCAAACCGTTGGAAGATTGAACCCCAGGAGCAAGTGGCAGACCCCAACAACAAAACTTTATGCCCTGTGTTTAACTCTTAAATTAAAAAAAAATGAAATTGATTCATGTAGGTCATGGGAGATTTCAAATAACCATTGTGTCAACATACCAACAAAGGTCAGCCTCCATCAATAATGACACAATGCAAGGTCTAGCTCCAAAAGCAAATTCATTAAATGTTATTCTTGCTCTATAATTTCAATATAACCTAATTAAGCAACCAACAGGACCAATGGAACAAAGTTTTGTCTGAAAGCAACTACAAGCACAAAGACAAAAACAATACTACGAAAATTTGGGGTAGATGGGCACTGTTTAACAAGGTGCTTCTTGATTGGACATTGCCATTGTATTGTATCAATTGTATTCTCTCCTCGGAGTTAGGGATTAGGTTAGGGATTAGATTAGTTATTAGTGCTGTCGTTATAGCCAGTAAGAAAATTTCTTGTTAAACAGTACGCATGCCCCAAATTTTCCGGACAAAATTTGGGGGTTTATTTCCAAACTTTAAATTTGGGTATTTTGTTGAAAATATGTGGAAATTCTTATTAGGAACTTCTGAAAAATGTCAATGTCCCTTAGAATTTGTTTTTGAGGGAAATTGGAGAAATGGAAAATTTTTGAGATTTTTGCAAAAAATCTGCTCTCCTGAGAGCAAAACTAAGCAAATGCATCTGGTCAAATGACTGCAGTGGGGGAAAGTTCTTCATAAGTCACCTATAGCAGCATCATACCTGACTGAATGCAACAAATCAAGGCTCATGTCAGCAAAATATTTCCAATCCTATTACGACATTTTGTAAAATTGTTCAGGTTATTAAACTTTTTAAGGCAAAACAAAGCAGAGATTCTGCAGAATATCGATACTTTGTGGATGTTAAGGTGACAAATTTTTCATATTGTTGCTGATGATATTTGATGTAAATGCAGTCCTCCTTTGAGGCTTTGCATTAAAAGATTATCCATCTATGGTTGATATCCTGAAGCATTTCATGCTCAAAACTGTTCAAACTCATAAAGAACAATTTTTACAATAATAAAGTAACACTAAGTGAGATACACAATATTGTGCACCATACAGGAACTTAATGAGCAGACATCATTAACCAAATATGCAGATCTGTGACATCTTCTAATAAATCCAAAGACAGCTGTTTCCTTCTGCGTTCCACACTATTTTCCATCAAATCACTCTCTTTAATGCTGTTTTCATTGCTTCATTAAAATATTTTGATATTTCACAACTTCTGAAGGAGTGAAAGCTATTTCTCTGCTGATAACTTGAATGTTTGCATTGTTAGACTGTATGACAAGTGTGTAGGAAAACACCCATTCAAAAACCTATGTTACAGATCCTCACATACACTCCAGTCAACTCTTGAGGGATTAATATTTCATCACAACTTAGAGACACTTTGATCATGCCTCCTAGACACATTTTGTGCACTACAATGTAACTCCATAAATGTAAATGTATAGCTAAGAAACAAAACAAATACTACCAAACTTTTCTGTTGCTTGCATCCAACTCTAGTAGATTATTACTCTCAAGATAACTTCTTGGGAAATATCTGCTTACAGAGTCTTTGTATATGGTCAGACTAGGGACTTGCAACTCCCTGGTCTGACTACACAAGATTATCTTACACTTACTTCATGCTTGATTTAGCAGCTGGGTGTGATACCACGCCTCCAACACCTAGAAGTTTAACTACAAAACATAAAGACATTCTCAGTCAGTACTAGATATTTGCGCCTGGCAACTTTAAGTGCTGTGTGCAAAGAAAATTGAAGTTTCCAGGACAGCTGAAGAGTTTAACCATAAATTTGCAATATTAACTTACCACTTATCACTTCTTAAATGCAACATAATGCAATGTCTTTTGTCTCCAGGCCAAAGACCATGTTCTCAAATTCTCAAAGACATTGACCACTAATCAAGTCACATTTCCTTGCTCTAAAGATATTTCATCTGCTGGCTTGCGTGACAATATCTTAATACAGGTTGCAAATTAAATACATTTTAGAAAAATGTTCACAGTATAATCTCAAATATTTAGGTTCTTAAAATATTAAGCAAAACACGACAACTGGAAACTTTATAAGGTAGCAGCAATAATTGACAGAAGAAGTAGAAAAGTGGGTTACAACATAAATAAATTTTACAAAAATGTTTTAAAAGTATCATAATTTAGAGCAATTCTGCTTTTGCCCACAGTAATGCACTGGGTAAAATTTGTATTGAAGACATAATTTATGAGTTGGTACTAGGGGTGCACCAGATTTGGAATTTTAAAATTGGCCGGAACCAGATTTTCCGGATTTAAACCAAAATACCGGCAGGATTTATTCAAATCAAAGAACAGCCACCATCAGCAAACGTAGCAGTGGTCAGAAGCTGTGTTACGTCTATTTTATTTGTGAGCAGAGTTTGTTATTCCCTTACAGAAACTGTTGATTTCACGTTTAATTTGGGTTTTGTGATGTGGCATGTTTCATGAAAGGTTGGGCAAATTGACAAAATTTTACTTCATACCAACCCTGAATGAGATGTCCAAGGGTTGAGTTCAGTGAGGAATAAAATCAAGAAATATTTTTAACACTTAGCTGACACTTTTAAAGCCTTACGTGCAACATGTTGAATACGATTTCATTAATGTCTGTCCATGCAAATTAAGGGACTAAAGTATGAAAACATTGGCAGTCAATATCCAATTTGTAAAGGGATCAGTTACAATGCATGTTTTAAATTTTGGTTTGGAAGATTTCAGTATAAAACCAATGCTATACTGTACATGGAAAATGATGGTTATCATAATAGTAACAGTGTAGTGGTCATGGATTGGATGATGGGCAGTAACATGGGTCACAATCATCTCAGGAAGTTGTCCAACTGTCAAAGAACCATAGGATGTAGGGACTATGCAACTGTAAGTAATGTGAAATTTTCTCAATGAACTGTAGGCCTATCAATCATTGGCATTATATTTCATTGGTTTTTTATCTGTTAATTGTAAAGCTGATCTTAATAGTCAAGGAATCACTGACACTATTCATACTGCCACCATCATTTAATTTGACAAGTAATGTGATTCAAAGATTTGTTAGTAAAACAGCTGAAAGGCCCCAATAAAAAAATACTTCATTCTCATTACCGTGGCAAGACTGACTTTGGACACTAGTGTATATGTTTTTTTTTAATTTGGTATTACTGAATAAAACCCTTCTTGATCGACCTGTAAGTCAATGCGACCCCTCGTCACCTCCTGTTTATGTAATTCCACAGCTAGCCTGCAAGTACCATCTAGCATCAGTCATATGGCACCCGGATGGCACCCTCTCAACTAGAGGCAATGTGATAGCTCTTCCTCTCTTAATGCAACCTGCCAGTTGTGTTTATGTAGTTCAAATGTTCCTTGGTACTTACACACCTCCTACACCTAGTAGCTACAGCTCAACGTTGTCATGACAAGTCTGAGATTGAAGACGGGCAAGAGGAGAGAGAAAGAGCTACCATGTCACCCTCTACTTCTAGAGAGCGCTATCCTTGTGCCAAATGACTTATGCCAGAAAGGGCTTGCAGACAAGCTGGAGAATTACATATGTGAATAGGAGGTGAGTATCGGGGTTCATAGACTCTGCAACCAAGTAAGTTTTGTTGATTGCTTCTATCAACCCCAATTGCATTTTGACTATGAAAATTTGACATCTGACATCTTTTCTGATGATTTTTGAATATTGCCCAGAATCACTTTTAATCCAGCAACCGACTTCTGTACATCAACTTGAAAAGAGCACCAAAGAAAATTTATGTGGATTTGATTAGTTGTGGGTTGAATCATTGACACGGCTTCACAAAATATTTTAAATCACTGGGACCTGTTATGAGTTACTACTATACTGTACATACATTAAGTACTGAATGGAGGAGGGGGAGGGGGGCTATTAAGTCCTTCATCATATTAGAAAGTTTGTAGCTACCTTTAACACCCTATTGCTAGATCTTTAAATAATACTGGAGTAGCACACTCTTCTAGTCTTTAGCGTGTTATGACATTTTTTTAGTCTTGTAGTATATTAAGATGTGTTTTACAGCTTACCGTCAATGCGGCAAATCTGGCCGGATCCAAGACAAAATCTGTCTGGATGCAGGATTTGGAAAAATCCCCAAATCTGGCCGGAATTCTGGTCAGATTTGAAATCCGGTGCACCCCTGGTTGAAACTTGCAAAAGCTAAATACTGTAAAGGTATACATCAACACATAGGACAGAAACAAGTAAAATATTAAAAGAGACAGTTAATAACTTTGAAATGAATGTAGAGTCAGTTTAACAGTGTCACTTGAGTATGGGTGTGTTGTAATCATTTTTTAAATTACCATCTTCATCACCTGACTTCCTAAGAGAAGTTGCTATCACTTGGTTTTGTGAAATGGAAGAGCCAAGAGGAAGCAAGGTTGCCAACTTCATCTAAAGCTTCGGCAAACAATTTCACCAACTAAAATAAAAGAAAAAGATAAGGACATGGAAAATAAGGTCAAGATGTTATAAAAAGGGAAAGATACACAAGTTAAAGAGGAGATGATGAGGTTGGGGAGATGAACATTTAGTTTTATTAAAATGTAAATCTCACTAAATTAAAAACATTATATTTTAACTTGATGACTACATTCAGTAAATTCATGTTATGCTGCATAGTTTGCAGACTGCTGCATTAGATAACCCTGCCACATTTGCTTGTTATCAAGTCTGCCAAACTATGTTGTGCTTCAACTTTAAATTTAACTTTCTGAGGCAGAGCAGAATATGGTGCCAACACTTTTGCGAGACCGTGTGTGCAATGGTTATTGTCTCTCTCAATACAACAACTTTGAGTTGACAGATCCTTCCCTTCATCTGTAAAGAAATTTTTGATGTGTCTCCCTGATTTGCCTGGATATCTTACTAAGGGACTTGACCCCATCTTTTACCCTTTTTAAAAGAATTTTACTCCAATAGTGCACCATTTCCTTTTCTACATGGAACTCTACAACACAGCTGTGTTGGTGTGTCAGCTGAAGTCTCATCCAACTAAACTAACTTACAACACTACATGGTATTTCCCGTCTGTTGTAAGACATGACTTAAAGCAAGAACTTATCCGGTACCTTAACTGTGTTTGAAAGCAGTGGAAGACTAGAACTTGAACCGTATTTTAACATTTGCTTTTTGTCTATATGTAGTTACCACTACATAACACATTTGTAATAAGTGTGTTAAATCTCATCTAACTCACAATACATCTGTATGCATAATATGTCCATTGCCCCCAAATTTTCAAGTGCCTTAAAATTCAATCTTCGTGACCCAAATCAGCCTTACCTCAAAGTTAGTATGAACGGGTACACTAGAGTCCAATGCACACCTCCTGATCAAATAGTTGTCCTGAACAAAGTTTGTGTTGTGGATGGGAAGATTGATCACTAGGTCAATGGTTCTCTCTTGAATTAGTCTAAAAGGTCAATTAAAAGATAGGAACAACTTTCAGCACCGAACTGAAAACAATATTCAAACCCCCAAATGGGTTAAACATTTCTTTACAATTTTACACAGTTTCATGCAATAAGTCCAGAGGAACAAATTAACAGATAAATAGTAACCTTGAATGGCACAACCTCAAGAAAAAATGAAAAATTAGAATGCAAAAATGCATTGAGGTTTCCATGATACAAACATGCTCTTTTTAATGAAATGCTTCATTTCTTGTAACAACTGGTGACCCAAAGTGACCTTTGACTCCACCTGTAAGTAACTGGTTTTTCTTTTTAGCAAAACATTTCTATATTCAAAAAGCCAAATTTCATACTGTGCCTTAAGATATTCTGCAAACAAGGTTTTCAGAGTTTGAAGCCAGGTGATACCATTAACCTCCACCAAAAACAACTGGTATAGTGCTTTCAACTCACCATAACACATCCACATACTATCCATCCCAGTTCCCTACCTTGAGATATCCCATTTTGACAAGTTTTTCAAAGTTTGACCGATCATGAACCCAGATGTCCTTTCACCTCGACAAAAAAAAAAAACTTATACAGACCATCTTCTCACCATAATTCATCAACATACTAATTATGAAATCCATTCACGTTTCGTACCTTGAGCTATCATAAACAAGTTTTTCTGAGTTTGACCCCCTATGACCCCAAATGACCTTTGACCTCTAACAAAATCAGTAGGGTCCTTCCTTACATCATAACACGTCAACATATCAAGTTTGAAATCAATCCAAGTTTCCTACCTTGAGATATTGCGTTAAAAAGGTTTTCAGGATTTGTCCCCTTCTGACCCAAAATGACCTTTGACCTCCACCAAAATAAAAATGATTCTTTTTTACATCATAACACATCAACATATCAAGTTTGAAATCAATCCAAATTTCCTACCTTGAGATATAGTGTAAACAAGGATTTCAGGGTTTGATCCCATGTGTCCCCAAATGACCTTTGACCTCCACAAATATAAATCTGGTTTTTTTCTTACATAATAACACATCAACATATCAAGTTTTAAATTAATCCAAGTTTCCTGCCATGAGAAATCGTGTAAACAAGGATTTCCGGGTTTAACCCTACGTGACCCCAAATGACCCTTGACCTCCACCACAGTTAATAGTATTCTTCTTAACATCATAATGCATCAACATATCAAGTCTGAAATAAATCCAAGTTTCCTACCATGATGTATCATGTAAACAAGGATTTCAGGGTTTGAGCCCATGTGAACCCAAATGACATTTGACCTCCACCAAAATTGATTGGGTTCTTCCTCACATCATAATGCATCAACCTATCAAGTTTGAAATGAATCCAAGTTTCCTACCTTGAGATACCGTGTAAACAAGGATTTCAAGGTTGACCCCACGTGACCCCAAATGACCTTTGACCTCCACCAAAATTAATAGGGTCCTTCCTTAGATCATAACACATAAACATATCAAGTTTGAAATTAATTCAAGTTTTCTACCATGAGATATCATCTAAACAAGGATTTTGGGGTTTGACCCCCTGTGACCCCAGATGACCTTTGACCTCAACCAAAATAAAGAGGGTTCTTCCTCTCAGTATGGGGTATCTGTGTACCAAGTTTGAGAACTGTTAGATCTTTCCTTCTCAAGATATCGTGTAAAAAAGCAAAGTGTCACAAACACAAACATACACACATACATCCACACACCTACACACACGCACACACACATACACACACAAGCACACACACATACACACACACGCCAGCATGAATGCATAGGTTTCTCTTTTCATCGAAATCAAAAATTAAAGAAAACTTGCAGCAAAGTATTTCCTTTAATTTTTGCTACATGTTTCAGTGATGTGCATTAGATAAATGAAGTTTGTTGAAGCAAGTTATGAAGTAGAGATCTTTCACATCCTTTCTCCTTGGACAGAAACCCATCAGATTTTGACCTAGTCTGAAATTGTACCCAAAGGCCCATTTAAAAGCTTAATTCCTGTAATGGCCGAAACCAAAAAAAGAGCAGACAAAGTCTTTGTGACAAGTCAACGTCTTCTGTTTTATTTCTCTTTACAACAGGAGTCTAACAAGCATACATACGCTCACAAGTAGTTGACAAAATGTCCTGCTATCTCAAAAATGCAGTCCACAGGAGATCTATTCCCTACGGTAGATACTTATTTCCCACGGAAATTACAGTAGCGATAAGCATACAAAGCTCTCCTACTTACACTTCGAAGTCCCTTTTATGTAGAGTCCACTCACACAATTTCTAGGCACTTGAAAATACGTATAGGCACTTCTGTAGACTCCTTGCTGAAGTAATGCTTCACTTAAACCTCAGCTGAAACTTCAACTTTAAACTTCAAACTCTTTCCTCTTCTTCCTTTAATTTTCTTAATTTCCTTTTCTTTCTTTTCTTTTACAAAGAATAATGCCTCCTCAAATCCTCTGGTACAGCACACAATCATCAAATCACTGCTTAGACACTTTCTCTTTGACAACTTGTAACCCTCTGACCCAGAGGCTGGGAGACTCTTAAATATATATCATAAAATTTAAGAACATTACAGAAGGTTCTAGAGCAATTGAGATCTTACTACTATAGGAACATTCCAGAAAACTCCTGAAGGACCCAGAAGTTACCAACATGAAGCACTATGTAAAGGAAATCTAGAACATTCCACCTTCTTCCAGAAACTATAAGAAAATTCTAGACTTTGCTAAATGGTTCAGGTATACTTATTAAAGAATACAAATCTAGTTCTTGCCTTTTCTAGAATTTACACTACATTCCCGGCCCCTTAAATGTGAACCATAGCAGTGAACATTTACAACAAACTTTCATCAAAACAAATTACTTTCATTGTATGAACAAACACCTAAAAAGGTAACTACAATCATCAGCTTAGAAACAGTTAAATAGCCGAAATAAACGCTTAACCAAACCTTTGTAGACAGGTTTACATAAATCTTAAATTCCAAATACTTAAAGCAAACTTTAAGAACACAATATAAAGCACAGTACATTTACACTTATTCCTAAATCAGATACTGTACAAATCACATGTACCTTCATAGCCTACAAACATACTGTTTACTGCTCAAGAACAACAGATTCTGGTAAGCAAAGTTTTTCAATAAGTCTCACAACAACGCTTGTGGCAGTCGTAAGTTTTACAGAACGAACCAAACCATCTCTTCCAGGGAAGGTCTCAATTACCCGCCCAAGGGGCCAATTATTTCTTGGCAGATTTTCATCCATTACTAACACAATATCATTGACTTGAATATTTTTCTTTGTTTCCAACCACTTCTGTCTTAGTTGCAGTGTAGGGAGATACTCTCTTACCCACCGTTTCCAGAACTGGTCTGCCAGGTACTGCACATGCCTCCATCTCCTACCATACACGTCTACCCCTTTGAAGGTACCTGGAGGCACAGTGAAATCCTTGCCTAATTGAAGTGAGTCATTTGGGGTTAAAGGTTTGAAATCTTTGGGATCGTCTGACACACGGGTGAGAGGTCTATTATTGACTATATACTCAACCTCACAAAATACTGTACTGAGTCTTTCCTCATCCAGAACTTGACCCCCAAGAGTGGCATTTAGTACCTTGCGCACTGTTCTTATTGCCTTTCCCATACTCCCCCCATATGGGATGCTGCGGGCGGATTTAACTCCCAGGCAATATCCCTCATGAGAAGATCCTCTCGAGTCTTATGGTGTTCATTCCTTCCGTTGTCTGATCTGATCTTCTCTGGGGTTTCTCTCCTGGAAATGAATCTGATGAGTGAATTGATGAATGAATCTGCATTCAAAGAGTTGAGCACTTCAATGTGTATTGCTCTCGTTGTGAGACAGGTGAACAAACAACCATACCTCTTTTCTTGACACCGGCCCCTCTTCACATAAAATGGCCCAAAACAGTCGACTCCTGTGTAGGCAAATGGTGGCTTGTGTGGAGTAACCCTGTCTATTGGTAAGCTTGCCATTCTCTGGGTACCTGCCTTGCCTCTCAATTTCTTGCACACAACACAATTTCTGAGGACTCTGTTAACCAGTGGGCAACCTTTGGGTATCCAGTACCTTTCCCTTAGTCTGGAGAGCACATATTTCCTTCCTGAATGGTTTGAGACTTGTTCCTGGAAATTTTTCACGATGAGTTTGGTGATGTGATGTTCTTTGGGAAGAATGACAGGGTGTATTGTGGAGATATTGATAGGCGCTTCTTGCAATCGTCCCTGCACACGGAGTAATCCTTCATCATCTTTGAATGGCTCCAACCTGAAAATGCCACTTTTAGGGGAGACTACCTTTCCACTTTCAATATCTGAAAACTGGAATTGATAGCACCGTCTTTGGGCATATCGAACTATGCCTTTCTCAGCATTCTGTAGTTCACTGACATTTAGCCGTTTGTTTAGCCTATGCTTACCATGTCTAAGCCAGTTTCCAAACCTGATTAACCATGCTACCGCCTTCTTTAAACGATACCAGCACGAATATCTTGAAAGCATTTCCTCTAAAGATTTGCATAACATTGAAACTGTGGCGCATGCCTTTGCTTCTTTCTAGACTTCCTGATCACCAATCAAAAGGTCAGGAAATTCTGTTGGCAGAACAGGCCACTGAGATTCATCCTTCCACAGGAAATCCGGCCCCTGTTTCCACCTCTTGGTACTCAATATTTCATTTGCTCTGAGCCCACGCGACGCATCATCCGCAGGGTTGGATTTGCCTTCCACGTACCTCCACTGGCTTGGATGAAACCCGTCATGGATAATCGCTACTCTATTGGCAACAAATGTCTGAAACCGTTTGGTCCTGTTCTTTGTATACTGTAGGACTATCATATTGTCTGTCCAGAATATTGATCCATCAAACTGGATACGCAATTCTCTCCGCAAAAGACTGCCCATCTTGACAGCCATGGCAGCTGCTAACAGTTCTAATCTGGGTATCGTCATGCCCTTGATGGGAGCAAGACGTGACTTTACCAACAGGAATGAGCAGTGAATATCTCTATATTGGTTCAAAACACGCAGATACGATACTGTGCCGTATGCATCTTGGGAAGCATCAGAGAAATGATGGAGTGAGATCTTGATACACTCACCGAAGTCCTTGGGAACGAGGCACCTACTCATCTTGAATTTCTCAAGGCTCGGTAAATCATTCAGCCATATTTTCCATTGCCTGACATTCTCTGCTTCCATATCATCGTCCCATCCCTTATGTCGTTTGCACTCATCTTGGAATATCTTCTTTGCCAGCAAAACGTACGGGCATACGAGTCCCAGTGGGTCATACACAGAGCTGACTATCCTGAGCAGACCTCTCCTGGTAAGAGTAACCTCCTTTGGTTTTATCTTGATGCCAAACATGTCCTCATGTGTGTCCCATTGCACTCCCAAGGCCCTTTCTATTGGTAATACGTCGAATCAAGGTGTAGATCTTTGACATCCTTTGCTCGGTCTTTCGGAGGAATAGATTCTATTAATTCCTTGTTGTTGGAAATCCACTTCGTCAGCCTAAAGCCCCCTAGTGACAACAGCTGGCAAAGCTCTCTAACCAGTCTCTTAGCTTGTTCTACAGAGGCTACAGACTTGAGACAGTCATCGGCATAAAAGTTCTCCATTTCAGTCTGAATGGTGTGTGGGTCAAACTCATCTTTGTGATCTTCAGCAGTACGTTTTAGAGCAAAACTCGCACAGCTCGGGCGCCATATTCCTCCAAACAGATGTACTGCCATCCTATGCGTCTCTGGCTGAAGGCGTAAATTACCATCTTTCCACCATAAGAATCTCAGAGCGTCTCTGTGTTGTGGAGAAAATTTCACCTGATGAAACAAAGCTTCTATGTCTCCCATAACAGCTACGTGGTCTTCTCTGAACCTCAAGAGCACTCCAATCAACTTGTTTGTCATATCTGGACCTTGAAGCACCTGCTTGTTCAAAGATTTCCCCTGATATTCAGCGGCACAGTCGAAGACAATTCGAAGCTTTTCTGGTTTGTTCGGATTCATAACGCTGTGGTGAGGAAGATACCATTTTATTTCATTCTCGTCGTTAAGTTTACCTTCAGGGTCCTTTCTGCATAGCCCTGTAGAACCAAGTCTTCTATGCCTGCCTTATAACGTTTGTTAAGATCAGGATCCCTAGTCTCCTTCCAAGATTCTGCAATCGTTTCTCAGCCATGACTTTATTGTCTGGGAAGTCAGGTGGTGTGTTCTTGAATGGTATGTCCATCTCGTAATGGCTGTTTTAGAGCTTGGTGGATTCATTCCATATCTTCAGTACATTTTGCATAAATGTTGGACCACTTTTCAGAAAATAAAAAATACCTCATCAACTTATCAGATTATCAAGTTCAAACTCTGATTTACCATGGTACATAGCTGCACGAATTTATGATTAAAATGTAATTTAACCTCCCTAAACGTGGACAATGCTGAAAAGGGGATAAACTTAAACTTCCTGATCCCTAGATTTTTTTGGATACCACATTTAAAAAAAAAAAACAACCTGCAATTAGAAATCTGTTTTACATAGATGTCAATAGTAAGAGAGATATTTGACATCCAGAATGCTCTACATGTTGGAAGGAATGACATTTTGAGATGAGAAAGATTAATATTAAATTTAGTACAAAGTTTCCTTACAAAACATAATATTCTATTTAAAGGACAGTATGGTTTTTGCTCAGGTCACTCAACCCAACTGGCTTCAACTTATACTATTGGCATGATTATTAATTAAAGCCATTGACTTGCATGAACTCCCTTAGGTGTTTTCCTGGATTTATTAAAAGCATTCGACACAATAGACCACGTTATTCTTTTCCACAACTAGCCAATTATGGCATAAGAGGTTCTTCACTCTCCTGGTTTAAAAGCTAATTACATTATTGAAAGCAGTTGTATCACCTAAGAATTGTAAATCTGATTTCTTTTAAAAATGAAAAATGTGGAGTTTGGCAGGGTTCTATTCTTGGTCCTTTGCTATTTATAATCTATATGAAAGATGCCAGTCTTGCTTCAAAACAATCTAATCTCATTCTACTTGCTGATGATACAAATATTTCTTTCTCAAATGAACTATCAACATTACAAACTACTGTCTGTAACAAGTTATCTTTATTTTCAAAGTGGTTTGCTGCAAACAAGTTATCTCTGAATGCATCTTAACCAACTACCTAGTTTTCAACTAGTAATAATAGGAACTATGCCTTTGATATACATGTTGAGGGTCAATGAATCAAGCAAGCCAAATATGCAAAATATCTTGGGGTGTACACAGACTCCAATCTTTTCATGGGAAAAACACATTTCGCACATCTCCAATCTGGTCTCTGAAGGTGTAGGTATTCTTTGTAGATTGAAGTATATTTTTCCTCAATTTATCCTGGCACAGATTTACCTTACCCTTATTCTACCATATTTGTCTTATTGCTGTATTGTATGATCTGGTACCACTATTCGTCATTTAAATGAATTAACTGTTCTCCAAAAAAGAGCCCTTCGACATATATGCCCTGCTTGCCCTCCTGATCATTCCAACGGCTTATTTAAATCATTAAACCTACTAAAAACTGTATGACATTATTAGGCTAAGTATTTCCACATTTCCTTATCGTTTCTTTAATAACAATCTGTCATCATCTTTCTACGGCTTTTTTGAGAAAAACTGCTCATTTCACTCGTACAACACAAGAAATTTGTCACTCCTCCGACCTGTGTACAGGGAAAACCTCACTAGATACAGTTTGAGATATCGCGCTGTGAAAGTATTTTGGAACAGCTTTTCAACCTAATCTTGCCTGTAGACCTTCAGGAGAATCTGATAGAATTGTCTTATGGCGTTGCTAAGTATCCGCTAGTAATTTCCTAAGATAAGGAGGGGGGGGGGGGGGGGGGGTGAGGTTTTTTGAGGAGGGAAGAAGAAGTGAGTGGACTGGTATTCAAACTAAGTTAGACATAAGTGCACTATTTTTGTAACTTTTGTAATAACTGTATACTTAAAAACATTTACTTTGGTTTAATGCCTTGTGGGGAGTGTGTGCTAGACAAACCATCAAGGTTTTTTTCAACACACTTCCCTTTTCATGACTTTTTCGTATATGATGAAATTGATCTTTTTCACATGTATGATATGTTGTTCTGAAATGAAACAATAAATGAAATGAAATGAAGATGATTGGGTCCATCACACGTGAATCAACAGATGATCTGTGGGCCAAAGTGAACACTAATTAAATGCTCAAGATGTTGCATTCAGGAAATTTCACTTAAAGTGTACCTTAAGGCAAAAAAAAAAAAAATCAAAAATATATATTGAAGACCACGAAAAATGAATTCTAACAGTCTAACTCCCGTCTTCATAAGACATTCCTGAGCCAAGATATAAAATGTTGAAGTTTATTCACTCAAAGCAAATTGGTTCATTGTGCAATCATTTGTGACTTTCCTGTTGTACAACTGGCATAACCTGTTTTGTCTCCCTTTAAAATTGAAAAATGTTTTTATGACCTTGAACCTTTCTGTTTGCTTGCATAGCATATAACACATAGAGGATTTAATGACATCATCCCATAAGAGTAAGAGTGATATCACACCTTGGTAAAAGGTGCAGTAACGTTAACAAAAACAAAGACATACAAAAGTTGTAATTTGAGTAGTTCAACAATGACATCACAAATAATTGTGCAATGTATTACTTTACGTTGAGTGAATAAACTTCAACATTTGTATCTCAGCTCACGAATGTCTCATGAAGATGGAAGTTGGACTGTTAAGAATTCATTTTGCATGGTCCTTAATATGTATTTTTGAATTTTTTGACTTGAGGTACACTTCAATGTTCTCACTCTTCTGTGGACTGCATGTGAGGACATCGCAGAGGTCGAATGGCCCATGTTTGAGAACCTGGGCTCTTGTAGAGAACCTGGCCTCTCTTATCCTTTACAACTTCTTTTCACTGACATAGCAGTAGTTTGGTACATAAAATATTTAATTCATACAGAATGATTCCTAAGTCTTCCTTTCCTTCAATTTGCTTGCCAAAAAGGAAAGAAAAAAAAAAAAAACCTTACAAAACTAACAAACTGAATTGTCCATGCTAGGAAAAGCCCCTTAGCTACTTTTCAAATTTGGTACCTGCCATAGCAGGCACACGGTAGGAAAGATGGATTTAGTCAATTTCAATGGAGAATTGTGAGTGTGCATTGATCCATGAAGCTACTTAGGAAATGTCCAGTGACCAGCACAACGGAGGCATTGTAATTGTATTCTTCTATGACACTGTACACAAGAGCAGTGATGGCTCTCAGGATTTTTTTTCTTTTTTCTGCTTAATGGGTACTTCATTTTTTTCAAATGAGCTAAGTGGAGTTTCCTTTCATGTCAATATACATATTGCCAAAAATTAATACTTTTTTGTAGATATTGAATCATTAGGGGCACTGATGAAACTTAAGAACAGACAAACACTCACCAATGTAATAGGGTCCACATCCTAGCACATTTATACTGTAGCCATTGAAAGATGTTACTGAATGTACAAAAACATAAGGAACAAAATTCCATAGGTACCTATCGAGATTGTGCACATGACATCAGTGCCTCCCACTGGATGGAAAAGATCAACTTGAAGAACTTGTGCTGTTACCGAAAAGTCACATGCAACACCACCTTAGTAACAATTGTTGTAAAAGGGATGCCTGGATGGAAAGACACAGAGAACCCCAATGCAGTGACATAGGTACATAAGCCCTATTGAGCTGTCACTGGAGAGGAACAGGTAAAGGATTCAACAAAAGGCAGGACACTTATACCACTAAAATAAAAAATTAAAGATGAAATATTTAATGCACGCCATGAACAAGGGTGCAGCTCTATCACAACAAGTGACAGTGTTAGTCCCCATGAGCATGCATTTAAAAGAATTGTCCAAAGCCAAATTTATTTTTGATATGTGGAAGACAAACACATTTCAAGCAGTCTGGTGAAAGTTTTATTCATTTCCGATTTTTAATTTTTAATTAACCTTTGGTTGGGTAAGTTTGGTTTGGTTTTGTTGGGTGGGTTTGGTTGGGTTTTTTTTGGGTAGGTTTGGTTCGGTTTGGTTGGGTTTTTTTGGTTGGTTTGATTGGGTCTTGTTGGGTGTGTTTGGTTGTTTTTTTTAGGTGAATTTGGTTAGGTTTTGTTGGGTTTTGTTGGGTGGGTTTGGTTGAGTTTTGTTGGGTGGGTTTGGTTGGGTTTTGATGGGTAGGTTTGGTTCGGTTTGGTTGGGTTTTTGGGGGTTGGTTTGGTTGGGTTTTGTTGGGTGGGATTGGTTGGGTCTGGTCAGGTGAGTTTGGTTAGGTTTTGTTGGGTGGGTTTGGTTAGGTTTTGTTGGGTTTTGTCGGGTTAGTTTGGTTGGGCTTTGTTGGGTGTTGTTGGGTTCTGTTGGGCGGGTTTGGTTGGGTTTTGCTGGGTGGGTTTGGATTGGTTTGTTGGGTGGGTTTGGTTAGGTTTTGTTGGGTTTTGTTAGGCGGGTTTCGTTTGGTTTCGGTGGGGGAGGGGTTTGGTTGGGTTTTGTTGGGTTTTGGGAAGTGGGTCTGGTTGGGTTTTATGGAGTTTTCTTGGGTGGGTTTGGTTGAGTATTGTTGGTTGGGTTTTGTTGGGTTCTGTTGGGCGCGATTAGTTGGGTGTTATCGCGTGGGCTTGGTTGTGGTTTGTTAGGATTTGTTGGGTGCGTTTGGTTGCGTTTTGTTGGGGTTGGTTCTTTGGGTTTGGTTGGGTTTTGTTGGTTGGGTTTGGTTGGGTTTTGTTGGGTTTGGTTGGGTGGGTTTGGTTGGGTTTTGTTCGCGGGTTTGGTTGGGTATTGTTGGGTGTGTTTGGAAGGGTCTTGATGGGTGGGTTTGGTTGGGTACTGTTGTTTATTGTTGTTTGGGTTTGGTTGGGTTTCTTTTTATGGGATTGGTTGGGTTTAATCAGGTGAGCTTGGTGAGGTTTTGTTGGGTGGGTTTTGCTGGGTTTTGTTGGGTGGGTTTGGTTGGGTTCTGTTGGTTGGGTTTTGTTGGGATTTGTTGGGTTTTGTTGGGTAGGTTTGGTTGGGTTTTGTTGGGTGGGTTTGGTTGGGATTTGTTGGGTTGGTTTGGTTGGGATTTGTTGGGTTTTGTTGGGTGGGTCTGGTTGGGTTTTGGTTGGTGGGTTTCGTTGGGCATTGTTGGGTTGGTTTAGTTGGGTTTTGTTGGGTGGGTTTGGTTGGGATTTGTTGGGTGGGTTTCGTTGGGTTTTGTTAAGTGGGTTTAGTTGGGTGTTGTTGGGTTTGGTTGGGTGGGTTTGGTTGGGTTTTGTTCGCGGGTTTGGTTGGGTATTGTTGGGTGGGATTGGCTGTGTTTTGTTGGGTGGGCTTGGTTGGGTTTGGTTGGGTTTTGTTGGGTGGGTTTTGTTGGGGTTTGTTGGGTGGGTTTGGTTGGGTTTTGTTGGGTGGGTTTGGTTGGGTTTTGTTGGGTGGGTTTGGTTGGGTTTGGTTGGGTTTGGTTGGGATTTGTTGTTTGGGATTGGTTGGGTTTTGTTGGGTGGGTTTTGTTGGGTTTTGTTGTTTAGGTGTGGTTGGGTTTGGCTGGGTTTTGTTGGGTTTTGTTGGATGGGTTGGTTGGGTGTTGTTGGGTTTGTTTGGGTGGGTTTGGTTGAGTTTTGTTGGTGGGTTTGGTTGGGTTTTGTTGGGTGGGTTGGGTTGGGTTTTGTTGGGTGGGTTTGATTGGGTTTCGTTGGGTTTTGTTGGGTGGGTTTGGTTGGGTTTGGTTGGGTTTTGTTGGGTTTGGTTGGTAAGTTCTGGGTTGGATTTGTTGGGTTTTGGTGAGTGGGTTTGGTTGGGTTTTGTTGTTTGGGTGTGGTTGGGTTTGGTTGGGTTTTGTTGGGTTTTGTTGGATATGTTGGTTGGGTTTTGTTGGGTTTGTTTGGGTGGGTTTGGTTGGGTTTTGTTGGTGGGTTTGGTTGGGTTTTGGTGGGTGGGTTTCGTTGGGCTTTGTTGGGTGTGTTTAGTTGGGTTTTGTTGGGTGGGTTTGGTTGGGATCTGTTGAGTGGGTTTGGTTGGGTTTTGTTGAGTGGGTTTAGTTGGGTCTTGTTGGGTTTTGTTGGGTTTTGTTGGGTTTTGTTGGGTTTGGTTGGGTGGTTTTGGTTGGGTTTTGTTGGGTTGTTTTGGTTGGGATTTGTTGGGTTTTGTTGGGTTGGTTTGGTTGGGTTTTGGTTGGTGGGTTTCGTTGGGCATTGTTGGGTGGGTTTAGTTAAGGTTTGTTGGGTGGGTTTGGTTGGGATCTGTTGGGTGGGTTTGGTTGGGTTTTGTTGAGTGGATTTAGTTGGGTTTTGTTTGGTTTGGTTGGGTTTTGTTGGTGGGTTTCGTTGGGTTTTGTTGGGTTGGTTTGGCTGTGTTTTGTTGGGTGGGCTTGGTTGGATTTGTTTGGGTTTTGTTGGGTGCGTTTGGTTGGGTTTCGTTGGGTGGGTGTGGTTGGGTTTTGTTGGGTGGGTTTGGTTGGGTTTTTGTTGGGTGGGTTTGATTGGGTTTGGTTGGGTTTTGTTGGGTGGGTCAAGTTGGGTTTGGTTGGTAGGGTTTGGGTTGGATTTGTTATGTTTTGTTGGTTGGGTTTGCTTGGGTTTTGTTGTTTGGGAGTGGTTGGGTTTTGTTGGGTTTTGTTCGGTGGGTTTGGTTGGGTTTTGTTGGGTTTGTTTAGGTGGGTTTGGTTGGGTTCTGTTGGTGGGTTTGGTTGGGCTTTATTGTGTGGGTATGGTTAGGTTTTTTTGTGTTTTTTGGGTGGGTTAAGTGGGTTTTGTTGGGTTTTGTTGGGTGGGCTTGGTTGCGTTTTGTTGGGTGGGTTAAGTGGGTTTTGTTGGGTTTTGTTGGTTGGGTTTTGTTGCGTTTTGTTGGGTTTGGTTCTTTGGGTTTGGTTGTGTTTTGTTGGGTGGGTTTGGTGGAGTTTTGTTGGGTGGGATTGGTTGGGTTTTGCTGGGTCTTGTTGGGAGGGCTTGGTAGGCTTTTGTTGTGTGGGTATGGTTAGGTTTTGTTGGGTTTTGTTGATTGGGTTTTGTTGGGTTTTGTTGGTTGGGTTTGGTTGGGTTTTGTTGGGTGGGTTTGGTTGGGTTTTGTTGGGTGGGTTTGGTTGGGTTTTGTTGGGTGGGTTTGATTGGGTTTGGTTGGGTTTTGTTGGGTGGGTTTGGTTGGGTTTGGTTGGTATGATCTGGGTTGGTTTTGTTGGGCTTTGTTGAGTGGTTTTGGTGGGGTTTTGTTGTGTGGGATTGGTTGGGTTTTGTTGGGTGGGTTTGGTTGGGTTTTGTTGGGTGGGTTTGGTTGGGTTTTGTTGGGTGGGTTTGATTGGGCTTGGTTGGGTTTTGTTGGGTGGGTTTAGTTGGGTTTGGTTGGTAGGGTTTGGGTTGGATTTGTTATGTTTTGTTGGGTGGGTTTGCTTGGGTTTTGTTGTTTGGGTGTGGTTGGGTTTGGTTGGGTTTTGTTAGGTTCTGTTCGGTGGGTTTGTTTGGGTTTTGTTGCGTTTGTTTGGGTGGGTTTGGTTGGGTTTCGTTGGTGGGTTTTGTTGGGTGGGTTTTTTTGGGTTTTCTGGGTGAGTTTGGGTGGGTTCTGTTGGGTTTTGTTGGGATTTGTTGGGTGGGTTTGGTTGGGATTTGTTGGGTTTTGTTGGGTGGGTTTGGTTGGGTTTTGTTGGGTGGGTTTGGTTGGGCTTTGTTGGGATTTGTTGGGTTTTGTTGGGTGGGATTGGTTGGGTTTTGTTGGTTGGTTTAAGTTTGGGTTTATCAGGTGAGTTTGGTTGTGTTTTGATGGGTGGGTTTGGTTGGGATTTGTTGGGTTTCGTTGGGTGGGTTGTTTGGGTTTTGTTGGGTGTTTTTGGTTGGGTTTTGTTGGTTGGTTTAAGTTTGGGTTTATCAGGTGAGTTTGGTTGTGTTTTGATGGGTGGGTTCGGTTGCGATTTGTTGGGTTTCGTTGGGTGGGTTGTTTGGGTTTGGTTGGGTTTTGTTGCTTGGGTTTGGTTGGGTTTTGTTGGTTAGGTTTGGTTGGGTTTTGTTGGGTTTGGTTGGGTGGGTTTTGTTGGGATTTCGTTGGTGTGTTTTCAAGGGTCTTGATGGGTGGGTTTGGTTGGGTTTTGTTGGGTGGGTTTGGTTGGGATTTGTTGGGTTTTGTTGGGTGGGTTTGGTTGGGTTTTGTTTGGTGGGTTTGGTTGGGTTTTGTTGGGTGGGTTTGGTTGGGATTTGTTGGGTTTTGTTGGGTGGGTTTGGTTGGGTTTTGTTGGGTGGGTTTGGTTGGGTTTTGTTGGGTTGGTTTGGTTGGGATTTGTTGGGTTTTGTTGGGTGGGTTTGGTTGGGTTTTGTTGGGTGGGTTTCGTTGGGTTTTGTTGGGTGTGTTTGGTTGGGTTTTGTTGGGTGGGTTTGGTTGGGTTTTGTTGGGTGGGTTTGGTTGGGTTTTGTTGGGTTTGGTTTGGTTTTGTTGGGTGGGTTTGGTTGCAATTTGTTGGGTTGGGTTGGTTGGGATTTGTTGGGTTTTGTTGGGTTGGTTTGGTTGGGTTTTGGTTGGTGGGTTTCGGTGGGCATTGTTGAGTGGATTTAGTTGGGTTTTGTTAGGTTTGGTTGGGTTTTGTTGGTGGGTTTGGTTGGGTTTTGTTGGGTGTGTTTGGTTGGGTTTGGTTTTGTTGGGTGGGTTTGGTTGGGTTTTGTTGGGTGGGTTTGGTTGGGTTTTGTTGGGTGGGTTTGGTTGGGTTTTGTTGGGTGGGTTTGGTTGGGTTTGTTGGGTGGGTTTCGTTGGGTTTTGTTGAGTGGGTTTAGTTGGGTTTTGTTGGGTGGGTTTGGTTGGGTTTTGTTGGGTGGGTTTGGTTGGGTTTTGTTGAGTGGGTTTCGTTGGGTTTTGTTGGGTGGGTTTGGTTGGGTTTTTTTGGTGGGTTTGGTTGGGTTTTGTTGGGTGGGTTTGATTGGGTTTGTTTGGGTTTTGTTGGGTGGGTTTGGTTGGGTTTTGTTGGGTGGGTTTAGTTGGGTTTTGTTGGGTGGGTTTGGTTGGGTTTTGTTGGGTGGGTTTGATTGGGTTTGGTTGGGTTTTGTTGGGTGGGTTTGGTTGGGTGGGTTTGTTCGGTATTTGTTGTGTTTTCTTGGGTGGGTTTGGTTGGGTTTTGTGGATTGGGTTTGGTTGGGTTTGGTTGGGTGTTGTTGGGTTTTGTTGGGTGGGTTTGGTTGGGTTTTGTTGGGTTTGTTTGGGTGGGTTTGGTTGGGTTTTGTTGGTGGGTTTGGTTGGGTTTTGTTGGGTGGGTTTGGTTGGGTTTTGTTGGGTGGGTTTGGTTGGGTTTTGTTGGGTGGGTTTGGTTGGGTTTTGTTGGGTGGGTTTGGTTGGGATTTGTTGGGTTTTGTTGGGTGGGTTTGGTTGGGTTTTGTTGGGTGGGTTTGGTTGGGTTTTGTTGGGTGGGTTTAGTTGGGTTTTGTTGGGTGGGTTTGGTTGGGTTTTGTTGGGTGGGTTTGGTTGGGTTTTGTTGGGTGGGTTTGGTTGGGTTTTGTTGGGTTTTGTTGGGTTTGGTTGGGTGTGTTTGGTTGGGTTTTGTTGGGTGGGTTTGGTTGGGTTTTGTTGGGTTTTGTTTGGTTTGGTTTTGATTTGTTGGGTTTTGTTGGGTGGGTTTGGTTGGGTTTTGTTGGTTGGGTTTCGTTGGGTTTTGTTGGGTGGGTTTAGTTGGGTTTTGTTGGGTGGGTTTGGTTGGGTTTTGTTGGGTGGGTTTGGTTGGGTTTTGTTGCGTGGGTTTGGTTGGGTTTTGTTGGGTGGGTTTGGTTGGGATTTGTTGGGTGGGTTTGGTTGGGTTTTGTTGGGTTGGTTTGGTTGGGTTTTGTTGGGTGGGTTTGGTTGGGTTTCGTTGGGTTTTGTTGGGTTGGTTTGGTTGGCTTTTGTTTGGTGGGTTTGGGTTGGATTTCGTTGGGTTTTGTTGGTTGGGTTTGGTTGGGTTTTGTTGTTAGGGTTTGGTTGGGTTTTGTTGGGTGGGTTTGGTTGGGTTGTGTTGGGTTTTATTGGTTGGGTTTGTTTGGGTGGGTTCTGTTGGGTTTTGTTGGTGGGTTTGGTTGGGTTTTGTTGAGTGGATTTAGTTGGGTTTTGTTTGGTTTGGTTGGGTTTTGTTGGGTGGGTTTGGTTGGGTTCTGTTGGGTTGGTTTGGTTGGGTTTTGTTGGGTGGGTTTGGTTGGGTTTTGTTGGGTGGGTTTGGTTGGGTTTTGTTGGGTGGGTTTGGTTTGGTTTTGTTGGGTGGGTTTGGTTGGGTTTTGTTGGGTGGGTTTGGTTGGGTTTTGTTGGGTTTTGTTGGGTGGGTTTGGTTGGGTTTTGTTGGGTGGGTTTGGTTGGGTTTTGTTGGGTTTTGTTGGTTGGGTTTGGTTGGGTTTTGTTGGTTGGGTTTTGTTTTTTGGGTTTTGTTGGGTGGGTTTGTTGGGTATTGTTGGTTGGGTTGGTTGGTTTTTGTTGGGTTTGGTTGGGTGTGTTTGGTTGGGTTTTGTTGGGTAGGTTTGGTTGGGTTTTGTTGGGTTTTGTTGGGTGGGTTTCGTTGGGTTTTGTTGGGTGGGTTTGGTTGGGTTAAGTGGGTTTAGTTGGGTTTTGTTGGGTTTTGTTGGGTGGGTTAAGTGGGTTTGGTTGGGTTTTGTTGATTGGGTTTGGTTGGGTTTTGTTGGGTTTTGTTTTTTGGGTTTGGTTGGGTTTTGTTGGGTGCGTTTGGTTGGGTTTTGTTGGGTGGGTTTGGTTGGGTTTTGTTGGGTTTTGTTGGGTGGGTTTGGTTGGGTTTTGTTGGGTGGGTTTGGTTGGGTTTTGTTGGGTTTTGTTGATTGGGTTTGGTTGGGTTTTGTTGGGTGGGTTTGGTTGGGTTTTGTTGGGTGGGTTTGGTTGGGTTTTGTTGGGTGGGTTTGGTTGGGTTTTGTTGGGTGGGTTTGGTTGGGTTTGGTTGGGTTTTGTTGGTGGGATTGGATGGGTTTGGTTGGTAGGATCTGGGTGGGATTTGTTGGGTTTTGTTGGGTGGGTTTGGTTGGGTTTTGTTGGGTGGGTTTGGTTGGGTTTTGTTGGGTTTTGTTGGGTGGGTTTGGTTGGGTTTTGTTGGGTTTGTTTGGTTGGGTTTTGTTGGGTGGGTTTGGTTGGGTTTTGTTGGGTGGGTTTGGTTGGGTTTTGTTGGGTTTTGTTGGGTGGGTTTGGTTGGGTTTTGTTGGGTGGGTTTGGTTGGGTTTTGTTGGGTGGGTTTGGTTGGGTTTGGTGGGGTTTTGTTGGGTGGGTTTTGTTGGGTTTTGTTGGTTGGTTTTTGTTGGGTTTTGTTGGGGTTTGTTGGTTGGGTTTGGTTGGGTTTTGTTGGGTGGGTTTGGTTGGGTTTTGTTGGGTGGGTTTGGTTGGGTTTTGTTGGGTTTTGTTGGGTGGGTTTGGTTGGGTTTTGTTGGGTGGGTTTGGTTGGGTTTTGTTGGGTTTTGTTGATTGGGTTTTGTTGGGTTTTGTTGGGTTTTGTTGGGTGGGTTTGGTTGGGTTTTGTTGGGTTTTGTTGGGTGGGTTTGGTTGGGTTTTGTTGGGTGGGTTTGGTTGGGTTTTGTTGGGATTTTTTGATGGTGTGTGGTAGGGTTTTGCTGGGTGGATTTTGTTGGGTTTTGTTGCATGGGTTTGGTTGGGTTTTGTTGGGTGGGTTTGGTTGGGTTTTGTTGGGTGGGTTTGGTTGGGTTTTGTTGTAATTTTAGGGTGGGTTTGGTTGGGTTTTGTTGGGTAGTAAGGGCGGGTTTGGTAGGGTTTTGTTGATTGGGTTTGGTTGGGTTTTGTTGGGATTTGTTGGGTGGGTTTGGTTGGGTTTTGTTGTTTGGGCTTGGTTGGGTTTTCCTGGGTTTTGTTGGGTGGGTTTGGTTGGGTTTTGTTGGGTGTGTTTAAGTTTGGGTTTATCAGGTGGGGTTGGTTGGGTTTTGTTGGGTGGGTTTTTTTGGGTTTTGTTGGGTTTTGTTGGGTGGGTTTATCTGGGTTTTGTTGCGTTTTGTTGGGTGGGTGTTGTTGGGTTTGGTTCTTTGGGTTTGGTTGGGTTTTGTTGGGTGGGTTTGGTTGGGCTTTGTTGGTTAGGTTTGGTTGGGTTTTGTTTGGTTTGGTTGGGTGGGTTTTGTTGGGATTTCGTTGGTGTGTTTGTAAGGGTCTTGATGGGTGGGTTTGGTTGGGTACTGTTGGGTGGGTTTGGTTGGGATTTGTTGGGTTTTGTTGGGTGGGTTTGGTTGGGTTTTGTTGGTGTGTTTGGTTGGGTTTTGTTGGGTGGGTTTAATTGGGTTTTGTTGGGTTTTGTTGGGTGGGTTTGGTTGGGTTTTGTTGGGTGGGTTTGGTTGGGTTTTGTTGGGTGGGTTTGGTTGGGTTTTGTTGGGTGGCTTTGGTTGGGTTTTGTTGGGTGGGTTTTCGTTGGGTTTTGTTGTTTGGGTTTGGTTGGGTTTTGTTGGGTGGGTTTGGTTGGGTTTTGTTGGGTGGGTTTGGTTGGGTTTTGTTGGGTGGGTTTGGTTGGGTTTTGTTGGGTGGGTTTGGTTGGGTTTGTTTGGGATTGTTGGGTGGGTTTGGTTGGGTTTTGTTGGGTGGGTTTGGTTGGGTTTTGTTGGGTGGGTTTGGTTGGGTTTTGTTGGGTGGGTTTGGTTGGGTTTGGTTGGGTTTTGTTGGGTGGGTTTGGTTGGGTTTTGTTGGGTGGGTTTGGTTGGGTTTTGTTGGGTTTTGTTGGGTGGGTTTGGTTGGGTTTTGTTGGGTTTGTTGGGTGGGTTTGGTTGGGTTTTGTTGGGTTTTGTTGGTGGGTTTGGTTGGGTTTTGTTGGGTGGGTTTGGTTGGGTTTTGTTGGGATTTGTTGTTTGTGTTGAGAAGTGTTTCGTTGGGTTTTGTTGGCTGGGCTTGGTTGGGTTTTGTTGGGTGGGTTTGGTTGGGTTTTGTTGGGTGGGTTTGGTTGGGTTTTGTTGGCTGGGTGTGCATGGGTTTGTTGGGTTTTGTTGGGTGGGTTTGGTTGGGTTTTGTTGGGTGGGTTTGGTTGGGTTTTGTTGGGTTTTGTTGGGTGGGTTTGGTTGGGTTTTGTTGGGTGGGTTTGGTTGGGGTTTGTTGGGTTTTGTTGGGTGGGTTTGGTTGGGTTTTGTTGGGTTTTGTTGGGTGGGTTTGGTTGGGTTTTGTTGGGTGGGTTTGGTTGGGTTTTGTTGGGTGGGTTTGGTTGGTTTGTGTTGGGTTTTGTTGGGTGGGTTTGGTTGGGTTTTGTGGATTGGGTTTAATTGGGTGGGTTTGGATGGGTTTTGATGGGTTTTGTTGGGTGGGTTTGGTTGGGTTTTGTTGGGTGGGTTTGGTTGGGTTTTGTTGGGTGGGTTTGGTTGGGTTTTGTTGGGTGGGTTTGGTTGGGTTTTGTTGGGTGGGTTTGGTTGGGTTTTGTTGGGTGGGTTTGGTTGGGTTTTGTTGGGTGGGTTTTGTTGGGTTTTGTTGGGTGGGTTTGGTTGGGTTTTGCTGGGTGGGTTTGGTTGGGTTTTGTTGGGTTTTGGTGGGTTGGTTTGGTTGAATTGTTGGGTATGTTGGGTGGGTTTGGTTGGGTTTTGTTGTTTGGGTTTTGTTGGGTGTGTTTGGTTGGGGTTTTTTGTTTGGGTTAAGTTGGGTTTTGTTGGGTGGGTTTGGTTGGGTTTTGTTGGGTGGATTTGGTTGGGTTTTGTTGGGTGGGTTTGGTTGAGTTTTGTTCGGTGGGTTTGGTTGGGGTTTGTTGGGTGGGTTTGGTTGGGTTTCGTTGGGTGAGTTTGGTTGGGTTTTGTTGGGTGGTTTT
Source organism: Holothuria scabra (assembly GCA_037179385.1). Taxonomy (NCBI): domain Eukaryota; kingdom Metazoa; phylum Echinodermata; class Holothuroidea; order Aspidochirotida; family Holothuriidae; genus Holothuria; species Holothuria scabra. Next base: position 49,505,980 of record CM074191.1, read on the forward strand.
AGTTGGGTTTCGTTGGTTTTGGTTGGGTTTTGTTGGGTTGGTTTGGTTGGGTATTGTTGGGTGGGTTTAGTTGGGTTTCGTTGGGTTTTGTTGGGTGGGTTTGGTTGGGTTTTGTTGGGTTTTGTTGGGTGGGTTTGGTTGGGTTTTGTTGGGTTTTGTTGGGTGGGTTTGGTTGGGTTTTGTTGGGTGGGTTTGGTTGGGTTTTGTTGGGTGGGTTTTGTTGGGTGGGTTTGGTTGGGTTTTGTTGGGTGGGTGTGGTTAGGTTTTGTTGGGTTTGTTGGGTGGGTTTGTTGGGTTTGTTGGTTTGTTGGGTTTGTTGTTGGGTTTGGTTGGGTTTTGTTGGGTGGGTTTGGTTGGGTTTTGTTGGGTGGGTTTTGTTGGCTGGGTTTGGTTGTGGTTTGTTGGGTCGGTTTCGTTGGGTAGGTTTGGTTAGGTTTTGTTGGGGTTGGGGTTTGGTTGGGTTTGTTGGGTGGGTTTTGTTGGGTGGGTTTGGTTGGGTTTTGTTGGGTGGGGTTTGTTGGGTTTTGTTGGGTTGTGTTGGGTTTTGTTGGGTGGGTTTGGTTGGGTTTTGTTGGGTGGGTTTGGTTGGGTTTTGTTGGGTGGGTTTGGTTGGGTTTTGTTGGGTTTTGTTGGGTGGGTTTGGTTGGGTTTTGTTGGGTGGGTTTGGTTGGGTTTTGTTGGGTTGGTTTGGTTGGGTTTTGTTGGGTGGGTTTGGTTTTGATTTGTTGGGTTTTGTTGGGTGGGTTTGGTTGGGTTTTGTTGGGTGGGTTTGGTTGGGTTTTGTTGGGTTTTGTTGGGTGGTTTTGGTTGGGTTTCGTTGGGTTGGTTTGGCTGGGTTTTGTTGGGTGGGTTTGGTTGGGTTTCGTTTGGTTTTGTTGGGTTTTGTTGGGTTTGTTGGGTGGGTTTGGTTGGGTTTTGTTGGGTGGGTTTGGTTGGGTTTTGTTGGGTGGGTTTGGTTGGGTTTAGTTGGGTTTTGTTGGGTGGGTTTGGTTGGGTTTTGTTGGGTGGGTTTGGTTGGGTTTTGTTGGGTGGGTTTGGTTGGGTTTTGTTGGGTGGGTTTGATTGGGTTTGGTTGGGTTTTGTTGGGTGGGTTTGGTTGGGTTTGGTTGGTAGGATCTGGGTTGGATTTGTTGGGTTTTGTTGGGTGGGTTTGGTTGGGTTTTGTTGTTTGGGTTTGGTTGGGTTTGTTGGGTTTTGTTGGGTGGGTTTGGTTGGGATTTGTTGGGTTTTGTTGGGTGGGTTTGGTTGGGTTTTGTTGGTGGGTTTGGTTGGGTTTTGTTGGGTGGGTTTGGTTGGGTTTTGTTGGGATTTATTGGGTGGGTTTGGTTGGGTTCTATTGAGTTTTGTTGGGTGGGTTTGGTTGAGTTTTGTTTGGTTCTGTTGGGTGGGTTTTTGGGGTTTGGTTGGGTTTTGTTGGGTGGGTTTGGTTGGGCTTTGTTGGGTGGGTTTGGTTGGGGTTTGTTGGGTTTTGTTGGGTGGATATTGTTGGGTTTTGTTGGGTGGGTTTGGTTGGGTTTTGTTGGGTTTTGTTGGGTGGGTTTTGTTGGGTTTTGTTGGTTGGGTTTGGTTGGGTTTTGTTGGGTGGGTTTGGTTGGGTTTTGTTGGGTGGGTTTGGTTGGGTTTTGTTGGGTGGGTTTGGTTGGGTTTTGTTGGGTTTTGTTGGGTGGGTTTGGTTGGGTTTGGTTGGTATGATCTGGGTTGGGTTTGTTGGGTTTTGTTGGGTGGGTTTGGTTGGGTTTTGTTGGGTGGGTTTGGTTGGGTTTTGTTGGGTTGGTTTGGTTGGGTTTTGTTGGGTGGGTTTGGTTGGGTTTTGTTGGGTTTGGATTGGTTGGTTTGGTTGGGTTGGTTGAGTTTTGTTGGGTGGGTTTGGTTGGGTTTTGTTGTTTGGGTTTGGTTGGGTTGTGTTGGGTTTTGTTGGGTTTTGTTGGGTGGGTTTGGTTGGGTTTTGTTGGGTTTTGTTGGGTGGGTTTGGTTGGGTTTTGTTGGGTTTTGTTGGGTGGGTTTTTTGGGTTTTGTTGGGTGGGTTTGGTTGGGTTTTGTTGGGTGGGTTTGGTTGGGTTTTGTTGGGTGGGTTTGGTTGGGTTTTGTTGGGTTTTGTTGGGTGGGTTTGGTTGGGTTTTGTTGGGTGGGTTTGGTTGGGTTTTGTTGGGTGGGTTTGGTTGGGTTTTGTTGGGTGGGTTTGGTTGGGTTTTGTTGGGTGGGTTTAGTTTGGGTTTGTTGGGTGGGTTTGGTTGGGTTTTGTTGGGTGGGTTTGGTTAGGTTTGGTTGGGTTTTGTTGGGTGGTTTTGTTTGGGTTTGGTTGGGTTTTGTTGGTTGTGTTTGGTTGGGTTTGGTTGGGTTTTGTTGGGTGGGTTTTGATGGGATTTCGTTGGTGTGTTTTCAAGGGTCTTGATGGGTGGGTTTGGTTGGGTTTTGTTGGGTGGGTTTGGTTGGGTTTTGTTGGGTTTTGTTGGGTGGGTTTGGTTGGGTTTTGTTTGGTGGGTTTGGTTGGGTTTTGTTGGGTGGGTTTGGTTGGGTTTTGTTGGGTTTTGTTGGGTGGGTTTGGTTGGGTTTTGTTGGGTGGGTTTGGTTGGGATTTGTTGGGTTGGTTTGGTTGGGATTTGTTGGGTTTTGTTGGGTGGGTTTGGTTGGGTTTTGTTGGGTGGGTTTGGTTGGGTTTTGTTGGGTGTGTTTGGTTGGGTTTTGTTGGGTGGGTTTGGTTGGGTTTTGTTGGGTGGGTTTAGTTGGGTTTTGTTGGGTGGGTTTGGTTGGGTTTTGTTGGGTGGGTTTGGTTGGGTTTTGTTGGGTTGGGTTGGTTGGGTTTTGTTGGGTTTTGTTGGGTAGGTTTGGTTGGGTTTTGTTTGGTGGGTTTGGTTGGGTTTTGTTGGGTGGGTTTGGTTGGGTTTTGTTGGGTTTGGTCCGTTGGGTTTCGTTGGGTTTTGTTGGGTGGGTTTGTTTGGGTTTTGTTGGGTGGGTTTGGTTGGGTTTTGTTGGGTTTTGTTGGGTGGGTTTGGTTGGGTTTTGTTGGGTGGGTTTGGTTGGGTTTTGTTGGGTGGGTTTGGTTGGGTTTTGTTGGGTGGGTTTTGTTGGGTTTTGTTGGGTGGGTTTCGTTGGGTTTTGTTGGGTGGGTTTAGTTGGGTTTTGTTGGGTGGGTTTGGTTGGGTTTTGTTGGGTGGGTTTCGTTGGGTTTTGTTGGGTGGGTTTGGTTGGGTTTTGTTGGTGGGTTTGGTTGGGTTTTGTTGGTGGGTTTGGTTGGGTTTTGTTGGGTGGGTTTGGTTGGGTTTGGTTGGGTTTTGTTGGGTGGGTTTGGTTGGGTTTTGTTGGGTGGGTTTGGTTGGGTTTTGTTGGGTGGGTTTGGTTGGGTTTTGTTGGGTGGGTTTGGTTGGGTTTTGTTGGGTGGGTTTGATTGGGTTTGGTTGGGTTTTGTTGGGTGGGTTTGGTTGGGTTTGGTTGGGATGGTTTGGGTTTGATTTGTTGGGTTTTGTTGGGTGGGTTTTGTTGGTTTTGTTGTTTGGGTTTGGGTGGGTTTGGTTGGGTTTTGTTGGGGATTGTTGGGTGGGTTTGGTTGGGTTTTGTTGGGTTTGTTTGGGTGTGTTTGGTTGGGTTTGGTTGGGTTTGGTTGGGTTTTGTTCGGTGGGTTTGGTTGGGTTTTGTGGTTTGGGTTTGGTTGGGATTTGTTGGGTTTTGTTGGGTTTTGTTGGGTGGGTTTGGTTGGGATTTGTTGGGTTTTGTTGGGTGGGTTTGGTTGGGTTTTGTTGGGTGGGTTTCGTTGGGTTTTGTTGGGTGGGTTTAGTTGGGTTTTGTTGGGTGGGTTTGGTTGGGATTTGTTGGGTGGGTTTGGTTGGGTTTTGTTGGGTGGGTTTGGTTGGGTTTCGTTTGGTTTTGTTGGGTTTTGTTGTGTGCTTTTGGTTGGGTTTTGTTGCGTGGATTTGGTTTGGTTTTGTTGGGTGGGTTTGGTTTTGATTTGTTGGGTTTTGTTGGGTGGGTTTGGTTGGGTTTTGTTGGGTGGGTTTCGTTGGGTTTTGTTGGGTGGGTTTGGTTGGGTTTTGTTGGGTGGGTTTGGTTGGGTTTTGTTGGGTGGGTTTGGTTGGGTTTTGTTGGGTGGGTTTAGTTGGGTTTTGTTTGGTTTGGTTGATTTTTGTTGGTGGGTTTCGTTGGGTTTTGTTGGGTTGGTTTGGTTGGGTTTTGTTGGGTGGGTTTGGTTGGGTTTGGTTGGGTTTTGTTGGGTGGGTTTGGTTGGGTTTTGTTGGGTGGGTTTGGTTGGGTTTTGTTGGGTGGGTTTGGTTGGGTTTTGTTGGGTGGGTTTGGTTGGGTTTGGTTGGGTTTTGTTGGGTGGGTTTAGTTGGGTTTGTTGGGCTGGTTTGGTTCGGTTTTGTTGGGTTTTGTTGGGTGGGTTTGGTTGGGTTTTGTTGGGTGGGTTTGGTTGGGTTTTGTTGGGTTTTGTTGGGTTTTGTTGGGTTTTGTTGGGTGGGTTTGGTTGGGTTTTGTTGGGTTTGGTTGGGTGGGTTTGGTTGGGTTTTGTTGGGTGGGTTTGGTTGGGTTTTGTTGGGTTTTGTTGGGTGGGTTTGGTTGGGTTTTGTTGGGTGGGTTTGGAAGGGGCCTTATTATGTGGGTATGGTTAGGTTTTGTTGTGTTTTTTTGGGTGGGTTAAGTGGGTTTTGTTGGGTTTTGTTGGTTGGGTTTGGTTGGGTTTTGTTGGGTTTGGTTTGGTTGGGTTTGGTTGGGTTTTGTTGGGTGGGTTTGGTTGGGTTTTGTTGGGTGGGTTTGGTTGGGTTTTGTTGGGTTTTGTTGGGTGGGTTTGGTTGGGTTTTGTTGGGTGGGTTTGGTTGGGTTTTGTTGGGTTTTGTTGATTGGGTTTTGTTGGGTTTTGTTGGGTTGGTTTGGTTGGGTTTTGGTTGGTGGGTTTCGTTGGGCATTGTTGGGTGGGTTTAGTTGGGTTTTGTTGGGTGGGTTTGGTCAAGATCTGTTGGGTGGGTCTCGTTGGGTTTTGTTGAGTGGGTTTAGTTGGGTTTTGTTGGGTTTGGTTGGATTTTGTTGGTGGGTTTGGTTGGGTTTTGTTGGGTGGGTTTGGCTGTGTTTTGTTGGGTGGGCTGGGTTGGGTTTGTTTGGGTTTTGTTGGGTGCGTTTGGTTGGGTTTTGTTGGGTGGGTGTGGTTGGGTTTTGTTGGGTGGGTTTGGTTGGGTTTTGTTGGGTGGGTTTGGTTGGGTTTCGTTGGGTTTTGTTGGGTGGGTTTGGTTGGGTTTTGTTGGGTGGGTTTGGTTGGGTTTTGTTGGGTTTTGTTGGGTGGGTTTGGTTGGGTTTCGTTGGGTTTTGTTGGGTGGGTTTGGTTGGGTTTTGTTGATTTTTGTTAGGTTGGTTTGGTTGGGTTTTGTTGGGTGGGTTTGGTTTGGTTTTGTTGGGATTTGTTGGGTGTGTTGAGAAGTGTTTTGTTTGGTTTTGTTGGCTGGGTTTGGTTGGGTTTTGTGGGGTTTTGTTGGGTGGGTTTGGTTGGGATTTGTTGGGTTTTGTTGGGTGGGTTTAGTTGGGTTTTGTTGGGTGGGTTTGGTTGGGTTTTGTTGGGTTTTGTTGGGTGGGTTTGGTTGGGGTTTGTTGGGTGGGTTTAGTTGTGTTTTGTTGGGTTTTGTTGGGTGGGTTTGGTTGGGTTTTGTTGGGTGGGCTTCGTTGGGTTTTGTTGGGTGGGTTTGGTTGGGTTTTGTTGGGTGTTGGTGGGTGGGTTTGGTTGGGTTTTGTTGGTGGGTTTGGTTGGGTTTTGTTGGGTGGGTTTGGGTGGGTTTTGTTGGGTTTTGGTAGGCGGGTTTGGTTGGGTTTTGTTGGGTTTTGTTGGTTGGGTTTGGTTGGGTTTTGTTGGGTGGGTTTGGTTGGGTTTTGTTGGGTGGGTTTGGTTGGGTTTTGTTGGGTGGGATTGGATGGGTTTTGTTGGTGGGTTTGGTTGGGTTTTGTTGGGTTGGTTTTGTTGGGTTTTGTTGGGTGGGTTTATTTGGGTTTGGTTGGGACTTGTTGGGTTTTGTTGGGTGGGTTTGGTTGGGTTTTGTTGGGTGGGTTGGGTTTTGTTGGGTGCGTTTATTTGGGCTTTGTTGGGTTTTGTTGGGTGGGTTTGGTTGGGTTTTGTTGGGTTTTGTTGGGTGGGTTTGGTTGGGTTTTGTTGGGTTTTGTTGGGTTGGTTTGGTTGGGCTTTGTTGGGTTGGTTTAGTTGGGTTTTGTTGGGTGGGTTTGGTTGGGCTTCGTTGGGTTTTGTTGGGTGATATTAGATGGGTTTTGTTGGTGGGTTTGGTTGGGTTTTGTTGGGTTGGTTTTGTTGGGTTTTGTTGGGTGCGTTTATTTGGGCTTTGTTGGGATTTGTCGGGTGGGTTTGGTTGGGATTTGTTGGGTTTTGTTGGGTTTTGTTGGATGTTGGTTGGGATTTGTTGGGTTTTGTTGGGTGGGTTTGGTTGGGTTTTGTTGGGTGGGTTTGGTTGGGTTTTGTTGGTGGGTTTGGTTGGGTTTTGTTGGGTGGGTTTGGTTGGGTTTTGTTGGGTTTTGTTGGGTGGGTTTGGTTGGGTTTTGTTGGGTTTTGGTTGGTGGGTATGGTTAGGTAGTCTTGGGTTTTGTTGGGTGTGTTTGGTTGGGTTTTGTTGGGTGGGTTTCGTTGGGTGGGTTTGGTTGGGTTTTGTTGGGTTTTGTTGGGTGGGTTTGGTTGGGTTTTGTTGGGTTTTGTTGGGTGGGTTTGGTTGGGTTTTGTTGGTGGGTTTGGTTGGGTTTTGTTGGGTGGGTTTCGTTGGGTTTTGTTGGGTGGGTTTGGTTGGGTTTTGTTGGGTGGGTTTGGTTGGGTTTTGTTGGGTGGGTTTGGTTGGGTTTTGTTGGGTGGGTTTGGTTGGGTTTTGTTGGGTTTTGTTGGGTGGGTTTGGTTGGGTTTTGTTGGGTTTTGTTGGGTGGGTTTGGTTGGGTTTTAATGGGTTTTGTTGGGTGGGTTTGGTTAAGTTTTGTTGGGTTGGTTTGGTTCGGTTTCGTTGGGTTTTGTTGGGTGGGTTTGGTTGGGTTTTGGTTGGTGGGTTTGGTTGGGTTTTGTTGGGTGGGTTTGGTTGGGCTTTTTGGTGGGTTTGGTTGGGTTTTGTTGGGTGGGTTTGGTTGGGTTTTGTTGGGTGGGTTTGGTTAGGTTTTGTTGGGTTTGTTGGGTGGGTTTCGTTGGGTTTTGTTGGGTGGGTTTGGTTGGGTGGGTTTGGTTGGGTTTTGTTGGGTGGATTTGGTTGGGTTTTGTTGGGTTTTGTTGGGTGGGTTTGGTTGGGTTTTGTTGGGTTTTGTTGGGTGGGTTTGGTTGGGTTTTGTTGGGTGGGTTTGGTTGGGTTTTGTTGGGTGGGTTTGGTTGGGTTTTGTTGGGTGGGTTTATTTGGGTTGGTTGCATTTTGTTGGGTGGGTTTGGTTGGGTTTTGTTGGTAGGGTTTGGGTTGGATTTGTTGGGTTTTGTTGGTTGAGTTTCGTTGGGTTTTGTTGGGGGTTTGGTTGGGTTTTGTTGGGTTTTGTTGGGTGGGTTTGGTTGGGGTTTGTTGGGTTTTGTTGGGTGGGTTTATTGGGTTTTGTTGGGTGTTTTAGGTTGGGTTTGGTGGGTGGGTTTGGTTGAGATTTGTTGGGTTTTGTTGGGTGGGTTTGGTTGGGGTTTGTTGGGTTTTGTTGGGTGGGTTTTGTTGGGTTTTGTTGGGTGGGTTTATTTGGGTTTGGTTGGGTTTTGTTGGGTGGGTTTGGTTGGGTTTTGTTGGGTGGGTTTGGTTGGGTTTTGTTGGGTTTTGTTGGGTGGGTTTGGTTGGGTTTTGTTGGGTGGGTTTGGTTGGGTTTTGTTGGGTTTTGTTGATTGGGTTTTGTTGGGTTTTGTTGGGTGGGTTTGGTTGGGTTTTGTTGGGTGGGTTTGGTTGGGTTTTGTTGGGTGGGTTTGGTTGGGTTTGGTTGGGTTTTTATTGTTTGGGTTTGTTTGGGTTTTGTTGGGTGGGTTTGGTTGGGTTTTGTTGGGTTTTGTTGGGTTTTGTTGGGTTTTGTTGGGTGGGTTTGGTTGGGTTTTGTTGGGTGGGTTTGGTTGGGTTTTGTTGGGTGGGTTTGGTTGGGTTTTGTTGGATGGGTTTGGTTGGGTTGTGTTGGGTTTTGTTGGTAGCCTTTGGGTTGGATTTAGTTGGGTTTTGTTGGGTGGGTTTGGTTGGGTTTTGTTGTTTGGGTGTGGTTGGGTTTGGTTGGGTTTTGTTAGGTTCTGTTCGGTGGGTTTGTTTGGGTTTTGTTGCGTTTGTTTGGGTGGGTTTGGTTGGGTTTCGTTGGTGGGTTTTGTTGGGTGGGTTTTGTTGGGTTTGGTTGGGTGAGTTTTGTTGGGATTTCGTTGGTGTGTTTTCAAGGGTCTTGATGGGTGGGTTTGGTTGGGTACTGTTGGGTGGGTTTGGTTGGGATTTGTTGGGTTTTGTTGGGTGGGTTTGGTTGGGTTTTGTTGGGTGGGTTTGGTTGGGTTTTGTTGGGTGGGTTTGGTTGGGATGTGTTGGGTTTTGTTGGGTGGGTTTGGTTGGGTTTTGTTGGGTGGGTTTGGTTGGGATTTGTTGGGTTGGTTTGGTTCGGATTTGTTGGGTTTTGTTGGGTAGGTTTGGTTGGGTTTTGGTGGGTGGGTTTCGTTGGGCTTTGTTGGGTGTGTTTAGTTGGGTTTTGTTGGGTGGGTTTGGTTGGGTTTTGTTGAGTGGGTTTAGTTGGGTTTTGTTGGGTTTGGTTGGGTTTTGTTGGGTGGGTTTGGTTGCAATTTGTTGGGTTGGGTTGGTTGGGATTTGTTGGGTTTTGTTGGGTTGGTTTGGTTGGGTTTTGGTTGGTGGGTTTCGGTGGGCATTGTTGAGTGGATTTAGTTGGGTTTTGTTAGGTTTGGTTGGGTTTTGTTGGTGGGTTTGGCTGTGTTTTGTTGGGTGGGCTTGGTTGGGTTTGTTTGGGTTTTGTTGGGTGCGTTTGGTTGGGTTTTGTTGGGTGGGTGTGGTTGGGTTTTGTTGGGTGGGTTTGGTTGGGTTTTGGTCGGTGGGTTTTGTCGGGATCTGTTGGGTGGGTTTCGTTGGGTTTTGTTGAGTGGGTTTAGTTGGGTTTTGTTGGGTGGGTTTGGTTGGGATCTGTTGGGTGGGTTTCGTCGGGTTTTGTTGAGTGGATTTAGTTGGGTTTTGTTTGGTTTGGTTGGGTTTTGTTGGTGGGTTTGGCTGTGTTTTGTTGGGTGGGTTTGGTTGGGTTTGTTTGGGTTTTGTTGGGTGCGTTTGGTTGGGTTTTGTTGGGTGCGTTTGGTTGGGTTTTGTTGGGTGGGTGTGGTTGGGTTTTGTTGGGTGGGTTTGGTTGGGTTTTGTTCCGTGGGTTTGATTGGGTTTGGTTGGGTTTTGTTGGGTGGGTTTAGTTGGGTTTGGTTTTTAGGGTTTAGGTTTGATTTGTTATGTTTTGTTGGGTGGGTTTAGTTGGTTTTTGTTGTTTGGGTGTGGTTGGGTTTGGTTGGGTTTTGTTAGGTTCTGTTCGGTGGGTTTGGTTGGGTTTTGTTGCGTTTGTTTGGGTGGGTTTGGTTGGGTTTCGTTGGTGGGTTTGGTAGGGTTTTGTTGGGTGGGTTTGGTTGGGTTTTCTGGGTGAGTTTGGGTAGGTTCTGTTGGGTTTTGTTGGGATTTGTTGGGTTAGTTTGGTTAAGATTTGTTGGGTTTTGTTGGGTGGGTTTGGTTGGGTTTTGGTGGGTGGGTTTCGTTGGGCTTTGTTGGGTGTGTTTAGTTGGGTTTTGTTGGGTGGGTTTGGTTGGGATTTGTTGGGTGGGTTTGGTTGGGTTTTGTTGAGTGGTTTTAGTTGGGTCTTGTTGGGTTTTGTTGGGTTTGGTTGGGTGGTTTTGGTTGGGTTTTGTTGGGTGGGTTTGGTTGGGATTTGTTGGGTTGGTTTGGTTTTTGATTTGTTGGGTTTTGTTGGGTTGGTTTGGTTGGGTTTTGGTTGATGGGTTTCGTTGGGCATTGTTGGGTGGGTTTAGTTGAGTTTTGTTGGGTGGGTTTGGTTGGGATCTGTTGGGTGGGTTTGGTTGGGTTTTGTTGGGTGGGTTTGGTTGGGTTTTGTTGGGTGGGTTTGGTTGGGTTTTGTTGGGTGGGTTTGGTTGGGTTTTGTTGGGTTGGTTTGGCTGGGTTTTGTTGGGTGGGTTTGGTTGAGTTGAGTTGGGTTTTGTTGGGTGGGTTTGGTTGGGTTTTGTTGGGTGGGTTTGGTTGGGTTTTGTTGGGTGGGTTTGGTTGGGTTTTGTTGGGTGGGTTTGGTTGGGTTTCGTTGGGTTTTGTTGGGTGGGTTATGTTGGGTTTTGTTGGGTTGGATTTGTTACGTTTTGTTGGTTGGGTTTGCTTGGGTTTTGTTGTTAGGGTGTGGTTGGGTTTTGTTGGGTTTTGTTGGGTTTTGTTGGGTTTTGTTCGGTGGGTTTGGTTGGGTTTTGTTGGGTGGGTTTGGTTGGGTTTTGTTGGTGGGTTTGGTTGGGTTCTGTTGGGTTTTGTTGGGTGGGTTTGGCTGGGTTTTGTTGGGTGGGTTTGGAAGGGGCCTTATTATGTGGGTATGGTTAGGTTTTGTTGTGTTTTTTTGGGTGGGTTAAGTGGGTTTTGTTGGGTTTTGTTGGTTGGGTTTTGTTGCGTGTTGTTGGGTTTGGTTCTTTGGGTTTGGTTGGGTTTTGTTGGGTGGGTTTGGTTGGGTTTTGTTGGGTGGGTTTGGTTGGGTTTTGTTGGGTTTTGTTGGGTGGGTTTGGTTGGGTTTTGTTGGGTGGGTTTGGTTGGGTTTTGTTGGGTTTTGTTGATTGGGTTTTGTTGATTGGGTTTGGTTGGGTTTTGTTGGGTTTTGTTGGGTTTTGTTGGGTGGGTTTGGTTGGGTTTTGTTGGGTTTGTTGGGTGGGTTTGGTTGGGCTTTGGTGGGTGGGTTTGGTTGGGTTTTGTTGGGTTTTCTTGGGTGGGTTTGGTTGGGTTTTGTTGGGTGGGTTTGGTTGGGTTTTGTTGGGTGGGTTTGGTTGGGTTTTGTTGGGTTTTGTTGGGTGGGTTTGGTTGGGTTTTGTTGGTTGTCTTTTGTTGGGTTTTGTTGATTGGTTTGGTTGGGTTTTGTTGGGTGGGTTTGGTTGGGTTTTGTTGGGTGGGTTTGGTTGGGTTTTTTTGGGTTTTGTTGGGTGGGCTTGGTTGGGTTTTGTTGGGTGGGTTTGGTTGGGTTTGTTGGGTTTGTTGGGTGGATTTGGTTGGGTTTTGTTGGGTGGGTTTTGTTGGGTTTTGTTGGGTGGGTTTTAATGGGTTTTGTTGGGTTTTGTTGGGTGGGTTTGGTTGGGTTTTGTTGGTGGGTTTGGTTGGGTTTTGTTGGGTGGGTTTTTTTGATGGGTTTGGTTGGGTTTTGTTGGGTGGGTTTTGTTGGGTTTTGTTGGGTTTTCTGGGTTTGGTTGGGTGGGTTTGCTTGGGCTTACGTGGGTGGGTCTGGTTGGGTTTTGTTGTAATTTTAGGGTGGATTTTCCTGGGTTTTGTTGGGTAGTAAGGGCGGGTTTGGTTGGGTTTTGTTGGGTGGGTTCGGTTGGGCTTTGTTGGGATTTGTTGCGTGTGTTTGGAAGTGTTTTGATGTTTGGATTTGGGTGGGTATTGTTCGGTTTTGTTGGGTGGGTTTGGTTGGGTTTTGTTGGGTGGTTTAAGTTTGGGTTTATCAGATGAGTTTGGTTGTGTTTTGATGGGTGGGTTTGGTTGGGATTTGTTGGGTTTCGTTGGGTGGGTTGTTTGGGTTTTGTTGCGGTTTGTTGGGTCGGTGTTGCTGGGTTTGGTTCTTTGGGTTTGGTTTGGTTTTGTTGCTTGGGTTTGGTTAGGTTTTGTTGGGCGGGTTTGGTTGGGATTTGTTGGGTTTTGTTGGGTATCTTTTGTTGGGATCTGTTGGGTCTTGTTGGGTGGGTTTGGTTGGGTTTTGTTGGGTGGGTTTGGTTGGGATTTGTTGGGTTTTGTTGGGTGGGTTTGGTTGGGTTTTGTTGGGTGGGTTTGGTTGGGTTTTGTTGGGTGGGTTTGGTTGGGTTTTGTTGGGTGGGTTTGGTTGGGATTTGTTGGGTTTTGTTGGGTGGGTTTGGTTGGGTTTTGTTGGGTGGGTTTGGTTGGGTTTTGTTGGGTGGGTTTGGTTGGGATTTGTTGGGTTTTGTTGGGTGGGTTTGGTTGGGTTTTGTTGGGTGGGTTTCGTTGGGTTTTGTTGGGTGGGTTTGGTTGGGTTTTGTTGGGTGGGTTTGGTTGGGTTTTGTTGGGTGGGTTTGGTTGGGTTTGTTGGGTGGGTTTGGTTGGGTTTTGTTGGGTTTGTTGGGTGGGTTTCGTTGGGTTTTGTTGGGTTTTGTTGGGTGGGTTTGGTTGGGTTTTGTTGGGTGGGTTTGGTTGGGTTTTGTTGGGTTTTGTTGGGTGGGTTTGGTTGGGTTTTGGTTGGTGGGTTTGGTTGGGTTTTGTTGGGTGGGTTTGGTTGGGTTTTGTTGGGTGGGTTTGGTTGGGTTTTGTTGGGTGGGTTTGGTTGGGTTTTGTTGGGTGGGTTTGGTTGGGTTTTGTTGGGTGGGTTTGGTTGGGTTTTGTTGGGTGGGTTTGGTTGGGTTTTGTTGGGTGGGTTTGGTTGGGTTTTGTTGGGTGGGTTTCGTTGGGTTTTGTTGGGTGGGTTTGGTTGGGTTTTGTTGGGTGGGTTTGGTTGGGTTTTGTTGGGTGGGTTTGGTTGGGTTTTGTTGGGTGGGTTTGGTTGGGTTTTGTTGGGTGGGTTTGGTTGGGTTTTGTTGGGTAGGTTTGGTTGGGTTTGTTTGGGTTTTGTTGGGTGGGTTTGGTTGGGTTTTGTTGGGTGGGTTTGGTTGGGTTTTGTTGGGTGGGTTTGGTTGGGTTTTGTTGGGTGGGTTTGGTTGGGTTTTGTTGGGTTTTGTTGGGTGGGTTTGGTTGGGTTTTGTTGGGTGGGTTTGGTTGGGTTTTGTTGGGTGGGTTTGGTTGGGTTTTGTTGGGTGGGTTTGGTTGGGTTTTGTTGGGTGGGTTTGGTTGGGTTTTGTTGATTTTTGTTGGGTGGGTTTGGTTGGGTTTTGTTGGGTGGGTTTGGTTGGGTTTTGTTGGGATTTGTTGGGTGTGTTGAGAAGTGTTTTGTTGGGTTTTGTTGGCTGGGTTTGGTTGGGTTTTGTTGGGTTTTGTTGGGTGGGTTTGGTTGGGATTTGTTGGGTTTTGTTGGGTGGGTTTGGTTGGGTTTTGTTGGGTGGGTTTGGTTGGGTTTTGTTGGGTTTTGTTGGGTGGGTTTGGTTGGGGTTTGTTGGGTGGGTTTCGTTGGGTTTCGTTGGGTTTTGTTGGGTGGGTTTGGTTGGGTTTTGTTGGGTGGGTTTGGTTGGGTTTTGTTGGGTTTTGTTGGTGGGTTTGGTTGGGTTTTGTTGGGTGGGTTTGGTTGGGTTTTGTGGGGTTTTGTTGGGTGGGTTTGGTTGGGTTTTGTTGGGTTTTGTTGGGTGGGTTTGGTTGTTTTTTGTTGGTGGGTTTCGTTGGGTTTTGTTGGGTGGGTTTGGTTGGGTTTTGTTGGGTTGGTTCAGTTGGGTTTTGTTGGGTGGGTTTGGTTGGGTTTTGTTGGGTGGGTTTGGTTGGGTTTTGTTGGGTGGGTTTGGTTGGGTTTGGTTGGGATTTGTTGGGTTTTGTTGGGTGGGTTTGGTTGGGTTTTGTTGGGTTTTGTTGGGTGGGTTTGGTTGGGTTTTGTTGGGATTTGTTGGGTGGGTTTGGTTGGGTTTTGTTGGGTTTTGTTGGGTGGGTTTGGTTGGGTTTTGTTGGGTGGGTTTGGTTGGGTTTTGTTGGGTTTTGTTGTTTGGGTTTGGTTGGGTTTTGTTGGGTTTTGTTGGGTGGGTTTGGTTGGGTTTTGTTGGGTTTTGTTGGGTGGGTTTGGTTGGGTTTTGTTGGGTGGGTGTTGTTGGGTTTTGTTATTGTGTTTGGTTGGGTTTTGTTGGGTTTTGTTGGGTGGGTTTGGTTGGGTTTTGTTGGGTTTTGTTGGGTGGGTTTGGTTGGGTTTTGTTGGGTTTTGTTGGGTAGGTTTGGTTGGGTTTTGTTGGATTTTGTTGTGTGGGTTTGGTTACGTTTTGTTGGGTGGGTTTGGTTGGGTTTTGTTGGGTTTGGGTTTGGTTGGGTTTTGTTGGGTGGGTTTGGTTGGGTTTTGTTGGGTTTTGTTGGGTGGGTTTGGTTGGGTTTTGTTGGGTTTTGTTGGGTTTGGTTGGGTTTTGTTGGGTGGGTTTGGTTGGGTTTTGTTGGGTGGGTTTGGTTGGGAATTGTTGGGTTTTGTTGGGTGGGTTTGGTTGGGATTTGTTGGGTTTTGTTGGGTGGGTTTGGTTGGGTTTTGTTGGGTGGGTTTGGTTGGGTTTCGTTGGGTTTTGTTGGGTGGGTTTGGTTGGGTTTTGTTGGTGGGTTTGGTTGGGTTTTGGTGGGTATTGTTGGGTGGTTTTGGTTGGGGTTTGTTGGGTGGGTTTCGTTGGGTTTGGTTGGGTGGGTTTGGATTTTGGTTTGTTTGGTTGGGTTTTGTTGGGTTTTGGTTGTTGGGTTTGGTTCGCTTTTGTTGGGTGGGTTTGGTTGGGTTTTGTTGGGTGGGTTTTGTTGGGTTTTGTTGGGCTTTGTTGGGTGGGTTTGGTTGGGTTTTGTTGTTTAGGTTTGGCTGGGTTTTGGTTGGGTTTTGTTGGGTGGGTTAGGTTGGGTTTTGTTGGGTGGGTTTGGTTGGGTTTTGTTGGGTTTTGTTGGTTGGGTTTGGTTGGGTTTTGTTGGTGGGTTTGGTTGGGTTTGCTTGGGTTTTGTTGGGTGGGTTTGGGCGGGTTTTGTTGGGTTTTGGTGGGTGGCTTTGGTTGGGTTTTGTGGGGTTTGGTTGGGATTTGTTGGGTTTTGTCGGGTGGGTTTGGTTGGGTTTTGTTGGGTTTTGTTGGGTTTTGTTGGGTGGGTTTGGTTGGGTTTTGTTGGGTTGGTTTAGTTGGGTTTTGTTGGGTGGGTTTGGTTGGGTTTCGTTGGGTTTTGTTGGGTTGGATTGGATGGGTTTTGTTGGTGGGTTTGGTTGGGTTTTGTTGGGTTGGTTTTGTTGGGTTTTGTTGGGTTGGTTTAGTTTCGTTTTGTTGGGTGAGTTTGGTTGGGTTTTGTTGGGATTTGTTGGGTGGGTTTGGTTGTGATTTGGTGGGTTTTTTGTGTGGGTGTGGTTGGGTTTTGTTGGGTGGTTTTGGTTGGGATTTGTTGGGTTTTGTTGGGTGATTTTGGTTGGGTATTCTTGGGTTTTGTTGGGTGGGTTTTGTTGGTTGGGTTTTGTTGGGTTTTGTTGGGTTGGTTTGGTTGGGCTTTGTTGGGTTTTGGTGGGTGGGTTTGGTTGGGTTTTGTTCGTGGGTTTGGTTGGGTTTGTTGGGTTTTGTTGGGTGGGTTTTGTTGGGTGGGTTTGGTTGGGTTTTGTTGGGTTTTGTTGGGTGGGTTTGGTTGGGTTTTGTTGGGTTGGTTTGGTTGGGTTTTGTTGGGTGGGTTTGGTTGGGTTTTGTTGGGTGGGTTTGGTTGGGTTTTGTTGGGTTTTGTTGGGTTTGGTTGGGTTTTGTTGGGTGGGTTTGGTTGGGTTTTGTTGGGTGGGTTTGGTTTGGTTTTGTTGGGTGGGTTTGGTTGGGTTTTGTTGAGATTTGTTGGGTGAGTTGAGAAGTGTTTTGTTTGGTTTTGTTGGGTGGGTTTGGTTGGGTTTTGTTGGGTTTTGTTGGGTGGGTTTGGTTGGGATTTGTTGGGTTTTGTTGGGTGGGTTTGGTTGGGTTTTGTTGGGTGGGTTTGGTTGGGTTTTGTTGGGTGGGTTTAGTTGGGTTTTGTTGGGTGGGTTTGGTTGGGTTTTGTTGGGTGGGTTTGGTTGGGATTTGTTGGGTTTTGTTGGGTGGGTTTGGTTGGGTTTTGTTGGGATTTGTTGGGTGTGTTGAGAAGTGTTTTGTTGGGTTTTGTTGGCTGGGTTTGGTTGGGTTTTGTGGGGTTTTGTTGGGTGGGTTTGGTTGGGATTTGTTGTTTGGGTTTGGTTGGGTTTTGTTGGGTGGGTTTGGTTGGGTTTTGTTGGGTGGGTTTGGTTGGGTTTTGTTGGGTGGGTTTGGTTGGGTTTTGTTGGGTTTTGTTGGGTGGGTTTGGTTGGGTTTTGTTGGGTGGGTTTGGTTGGGTTTTGTTAGGTTTTGTTGGGTGGTTTGGTTGGGTTTTGTTGGGTTTTGTTGGGTGGGTTTGGTTGGGTTTTGTTGGGTTTTGTTGGGTGGGTTTGGTTGGGTTTTGTTGGGTGGGTTTGGTTGGGTTTTGTTGGGTGGGTTTGGTTGGGTTTTGTTGGGTGGGTTTGGTTGGGTTTTGTTGGGTTTTGTTGGGTGGGTTTGGTTGGGTTTTGTTGGGTTTTGGTTGGTGGGTTTGGTTGGGTATTCTTGGGTTTTGTTGGGTGGGTTTGGTTGGGTTTTGTTGGGTGGGTTTGGTTGGGTTTTGTTGGGTGGGTTTAGTTGAGTTTTGTTGGGTTTTGTTGGGTGGGTTTGGTTGGGTTTTGTTGGGTTGGTTTGGTTGGGTTTGTTGGGTTTTGTTGGGTGGGTTTGGTTGGGTTTTGTTGGGTGGGTTTGGTTGGGTTTTGTTGGCTGGATTTCGTTGGGTTTTGTTGGGTGGATTTGGTTGGGATTTGTTGGGTGGGTTTGGTTGGGTTTTGTTGGGTGGATTTGCTTGGGTTTTGGTGGGTTTGGTTGGGTTTTGTTGGGTTTTGGTTGTTGGGTTTGGTTGGCTTTTGTTGGGTTTTGTTGGGTGGGTTTGGTTGGGTTTGGGTGGGTTTTGTTGGGTTTTGTTGGGTTGGTTTGGTTGGGTTTTGTGGGGTTTTGTTGGGATTTGATGCGTTGGTTTGGTTGTGATTTGGTGGGTTTTTTGTGTGGGTTTGGTTGGGTGGTTTTGGTTGGGATTTGTTGGGTTTTGTTGGGTTTTGTTGGGTGATTTTGGTTGGGTATTCTTGGGTTTGGTTTTTTGGGTTTTGTTGGGTTTGTAGGGTGGGTTTTGTTGGGTTGGTTTGGTTGGGTTTTGTTGGGTTTTGGTGGGTGGGTTTGGTTGGGTTTTGTTGGGTGGGTTTGGTTGGGTTTTGTTAGGTTTTGTTGGGTGGGTTTGGTTGGGTTTTGTTGGGTTTTGTTGGGTGGGTTTGGTTGGGTTTTGTTGGGTTTTGTTGGGTGGGTCTGGTTAGGTTTTGTTGGGTGGGTTGGGTTTTGTTGGGTTTTGTTGGGTGGGTTTGGTTGGGTTTTGTTGGGTGGATTTGCTTGGGTTTTGGTGGGTTTGGTTGGGTTTTGTTGGGTTTTGGTTGTTGGGTTTGGTTGAATTTTGTTGGTGGGTTTGGTTGGTTTTTGTTGGGTTTTGTTGGGTGGGTTTGGTTGGGTTTTGTTGGGTTTTGTTGGGTGGGTTTGGTTGGGTTTTGTTGGGTGGGTTTGGTTGGGATTTGTTGGGTTTTGTTAGGTGGGTTTGGTTTGGTATTCTTGGGTTATGTTGGGTTGGTTTTGTTGGGTTTTGTTGGGTGGGTTTGGTTGGGATTTGTTGGGTTGGGGTTTGGTTGGGATTTGTTGGGTGGGTTTCGTTGGGTTTCGTTGGGTTTTTTGGGGTT